>BCLH01000973.1:56605-92771 GCA_001602315.1 Zoysia pacifica | reverse complement strand
TGTATTTTCAAAGCCATTTCATTTATTCTTTCTAATCATGCAAACTGGGGTTGGGTTTGACAAAAATAGTAAGATTATTATTATAATCATACTTATGTTTAAGGCAACCAAACAATAATAAAAATGCATGGGTTTTATAAAAACCTTAATGATTGAAGCAATGGAGTGTTCTAACTAATCAAATCATTACTTGATTTTTCAATTATATCTTATGATTTTTACATCATCCTGAATTGTTTCTCAACCAGGGAGCAATTTATTTATTCTAATAAACATAGCTTCATGAAAATCACTTGTTTGGCACCAACCTTGTTACGACTCAAATAATTTGCGATATATTTTGTTGGCTATGTTTTCTTATAGGACCCTTTTTCATGGGCCTCTATACGAATAGGAACTTGGGGCAAACTACGCCATTGTGGATTACATTACGTTACGTCATCGCCCACAATTGTTTTCTTACATGACCATTTTTATTGGCCTCTATTCGAATAGTTTCTTGGGCCAAATTATGGCCATTGTGGATTCCGTTATGTTACGTCATCGCCCGCACCTAACACTAGTTCCAACATGCCTCTTCAAGACCACCTCTATCGCTATCCGCACCATTGTCAGTTGTATCCTTACTAGCAATGTTAGTGATCAGTATTTCAATTTCTTGATTGCCTCTAGATCGATCATCGTTCTCCGCTTCTCATAGTATTACCACCACTATTTTATTTTATTGGCCCTAGCAAGCACCGGAATTCATTAACTCGACATACATAGAGATCGACAACTACCGCCGATGAAGAGATCGGAAGTGTCGATCTGAAGGAGTTCAATCTTCATGCCCCTGTCCAGGTTTGCAATGTAAATAAAAATTCGTGTTCCTATATTAAGAATTATTAGTGGTATTCCTCAAAATAAACCTTCTCGCATTACTTTTTTTTAAAAAAAATTGTTCGCAATATCTTTCCTATTTCCCACTTGGTATGGTCTATTTTGAAGGAGAGGTACTCATTCGCCTGTCTACAAATGCCATCCTGATTGCAAATTCTTTATTTATAACAGACTTGGCAGCAATTAATCTGCTTGGTGTACATTTTCATATGAATTTTCCATCTAATAATTAAGCTTCTCAAGTTTATTATGATTCATAAAAATGGGACTTCAAGAACATGCAGATTCTACGAAATTCTAATTTAGAAAACTTGGAGTTTAACAGTGTATATGGTTTTCCTTCATTTACCGGTCCAATTAATTCTCTTCCTCGCAAAACAACTTGATTTGCTGACGCAAATATTCTGCTCACTCGGTAAAAACTGCTGCTTTTCGTCGAGCACGCATCCGAAAAGGGCCTTGGGAAAAGCGATCGGCGACGCTGGGCGGTTTGGATCCAGCGCCGAATCTCGCGTCATGTCGAAGCGCTAAACTCCGAAACTGAGGAAACTGCCTGCTGAACAACCGAGAACTGACTAACGCCTGCGCGGTGCCGTGTACGCGATCGACCACCTCGCTTGCCCTGCACTGCTGGTGCACCGTTCGGTCAGCGTAGTTAACTTTTTTTTTTTTTTTGTGGCGACGGTCAGCGTAGTTAACTTGCAGTGCTTGCACAGACGTTTTTGGCAACATCTACAGCTTCACACGCCATGGCCAACTGAACCGACGGTTTGGATCTTCTGATACTTTTGGGAAGGAACAGGCTGAAGCAATGGAAACTGCTCCGTGGATCTTCTGGAGACGCTGACCTAGGGGTAGTGGGCCGCGGGTAGAGCTGGCGGCCGCACAGGTGTCCGGTGCGTGAGTGAACGAAATCGGTTGAGCATCATCATCGATCTTCGTGGTCAGCACTCGCAAGGTTTTGCAAGACTGCTTTTGTTGCCGTGGGTGATGGACGATGTGCATGGCACGTCAGATGAGCGTGTATTGTTCTGCTTGGGTGCAGAAGAACGTGCATGGGCGTGTGGTGTGGATTGGGATCGCCTGATCATTACCACGTAATAAAGCATTAGTTTGTTTCCAGGTTTAAGCTCCATTGATGTGTTGTTGCATGACTTCCTCGAAAAAGTAGCTTTTAATATGACTTCCTAGAAAAAGTAGCTTTTAATTATCACCTGTAGCTTTGTTTTCAAGTTTCGCAAAAGCGTTTTAGGAAAGCAGGTCTCATCACGTTTAAGTTAACAACGCCCCCTCCTCGTTTCTTACACGCTCATAACTTTTTCATTCTGACTTCATTCCCGTGCTGAACTTCTGAAGTTTCACAAAACGTTTTGGAAAAAAGTAGCTTTTTATCACATGCACATTTTGTTAGTTTGCGCCGGTTTTGGGAGGATTCGTAAAAAAAAAGTAGCCTTTTGACTGTCAACTGTAGCTTTGTTTGCAAGTTTCACAAAACGTTTTGGAAAAAAGCAGGTCTCACCACGTTTGAGTTGGTGTTTTTTGAAAGGCTTCCTACCAAAAAAACAAAGTACTAGCTTTTTATCGCATGTACCTTTGTTTGCAAATTTCGCGAAGAGTTTAGGAAAGCAGGTCTCATCACTTTTGAGTTTGTGTATCGTGTTAACCCATCTTGTTTGTTCTTTCCTGATCTGCAACGTCGACTGATCACGCCATGTTAACACCGCCTCTCCTTGTTTCTTACACTACTATTTACCTTTTCAGTCTGACTTCATTTCCGTTCCGAACACCTAAAACGACTTCTTTTGGGATGGGGAGAGTATCTTTTTTTTTATGCTTGCTTACACGTATATCTTTCCCTTTATGTTACTAGAACGGGTCGATTCCTTTTCAGAAGCCTCTACATGAAGGAAACAGTCACGATTATCTCGACACAAAAAATGCCTGAATAAGGTGAGTAGCCGGCTGATTGCCTTTTATATACTGGAAGTGGAAAGAAACATTCAGTAGTTTGGCAGAAAAAGAAAAAAATATGTTCTTGCAACAAGTGAGATGTCTATGAATCCAATACAACAAGTATATCCTCGTTGTTGGACTGGGTCTGTACAAGCGGCTGTTCGTGTATCTGAATGTGGTAAATAGGCAAATCATCCTTGCATTGATCGTAATCGGAGGTTACAATATATAGGCCTCCAGGGGGCTCTTTTCGTATTCAACGGATTACGATACAGACTTGCCTAATAAGAAGCAGCGCTCGGTAGAATAGGGAGGAAGCCATCAGATACAAACTTGCCTAATAATGTGGAAACACTGGAACAGTACCATGCATGCGTGAACAGTGCCATGCATATGATCAACTACCATATTAGTCTAACAGGAAGGCCCAGGAAACTTTGTTTGGACCAAGAATTATAATTAGTGGCACGTACCAAAAACTTTGGCGCGGCTTAAAATAGCCTTTTCTTTGATCTCAAAACGCAGCCCTATGCCAACAGTCTTTCATGCATGGTGAACGCAACATAACTCGCGCATTGTTTTAAATTGTCTCAGTATGTGAAGAATACTAGTATCACTTCACATATTATGAGCCACGAGTGTTTTAGGCGGACACTTGTTAATTCTTTTTCTTGACCACTAAAATTGTTTATTCTAATAATAGGTTGCAAAATGAAATCCAAAGAAACGAGCAGAATGAATGAAGCAGAGAAATTGAATATTATATTGTGTGCATGCATTGATTGTTGGGGGGGGCGGGTGGGGTTACCAGAATGATTTCCTTGATTTGTGTTGGAAATTGCATTTTTAGTAAATATTGTAATCCTATCATGTTGGAGGCTACTCTCGAGTCATTTTTTTTAAAAAAATAGTAAGTCCACTAAATTATCCACGGCTACATCGGATGACCACGCAACAGAACATTTTTTGGGAGATATATTTTCTCCATTTTATTTTTAGTTGTCAGTTCGAGCAAATCTCGCAGCCACACACGTCAACAACCATGGTATGCATGCAGTAAACTCAGCCGATCCTTGCCCCGGCACCTGAGGCATATTTTTCGTTGATGCAGAGGCTTCAGCTGCCTCACCCATTTTTCCTTGACATTTTGCTTTTTGCAGGCTGTTGTTTCCTCATGATATGTGGCGTTTTTTGGCGCCACAATCCTCTCTAGCATGTCCTAAAGTGAATATGCAATAAAATCAAAGCTTTGTTATAAAGATTTTTTGTGACAAATTTGTATCCGTGAAAAATGGAGTGTCAAACTAGTTCCTTAATGATTAAATCATCACATTTTATCACTGATCAATTTTTATCAATATCACAATGACTTGCCTCGTAAAACCATTTGTAGTAGCCCAAGAAAAATCGTATCTAGGTCAACATGGAATCGTCCATGCTAGCATTGGTAGATTGATAAATTATCATTATCTAAATGGCGGGATCATCTAGTAATATTAAAGTATTTCTTTAAAAATGCGAACTCAAGTGGAGACCCTGGCTTATAGGGGAGCATGACCTAGCCTAGCTGGACAGGTTATTAGGGTTTAATCTTTTCCCACATTCAGAATGAAATGCGATGCAGAAAACATACAGCCTAATTAATCGATCATTACGACTTCCGTCTTGCTAGTAGGCAACACATTGGTGGGCAGCAGGACGATGGCTCACAATGCTGAAGTTTATCCAGTCCTGATGATCACTGCTTCTTCCAGGTACCAAGCTTCAGTGTTTTACTGTTACGAGATGGAAATCCAGTTCCGTTAATCATATGTTACAGGCAGGTCACCTGACACAAAACAAGCCATAGAGATCAGTGATTGATCTTGCCATATGATATCAGAGCTACGAGTACAGCTCCAAACAGTAGCAGCTACTGCATCAGTAACCGTTCAGGTTCTAAGATACTGCACAAAAGAACAAGCAGTGAATTCAGTAAGCGCCATGACTGATGGATCTGATCTCTCTAAGCATCGTGCCGAGGATTGATCTTGGATCACTGATCACCTTCACCACGGCCTCTTCACGGTCACACGTTACATCAGGGATGGCACACAGAGCAATGAAGCTCCAGTTTCAGTTTCAAGCCAAAGCTACACATAATTCTTTAAATTGGTTCACACGAACCAAATAATACACATATGCTCCGCTTAATATTGCAGAGCACCGAATTATCGAGAATAACCACAAGAGCAACAGAAGGTGAAGAGCGAGTAGCAGAGTACAACAAAGCCCGTGAGAAACAGACCCAATTTGATCACATGGACCTTCTTAAAACTAGCAACCACAACTATACAGAGGCGCACAGCATCAAGATGCGACGCTTACCAGCGTGGCAACCTGCAGTGGTACATTCTTACTGAAGCGCGAGGCAGCCCTCTGTGACAGGCAGAGGGTTAGCAGGGACGGTGATGTAGGTAGTAGTGTCCTCGCCCTCGCTGTCTTCCTCGCCTGACTGAACCAGGCCAGCAGCGGTGAAGATGTACGCGGTCACTTCCTCGAAGTGTTCCTCCGACAGCGACACCTCGGCGAGGAGCTTCCACGCTAACGTTTCAGACGCCTCATCGTAGTCCTTCCTCCGCTTCAGGACAATGTGGCCGCTGATCTCCCACGCCGCAGGATTCACAAGCGTGTCCTGCAGCTCCTGGTTCACTGTACCCGTAGCTTGCTTCTCAGCGTAGCACTGCATATCATGGAATGGAAATGGTAGAAGTTGGTCAACACACCATCATCAAAGTTCAGTCGAGGTTTGAAACAACTGTAATTGAGAAGAGATTTTACCTACCTGGGGGAGAAGGAAAACTCTCTTGCCGCAGTCAGAGATGAGCACGTTGTAGGGAACATTGTTGTCCTGCAGCCAAATGCAAGCACTGGACCACACATTTGCCAGATCGTTCAGGGTGTTTGCTTCCTCAAAAACCAGTCCTATAACAGGGTAATTTATCAGCTTGGACACATTCACTCCACTCTTCATGTTGTCCTCAGCAAGAGGAATCATCTGGGTAGCTTCCTTCTCGACAGGGAATGGCATTGAGAGGTAGTATGCCTACACAGGAAACAATATTTATATTAACACAAAATCACTAAAAGCTGTTTACAGGATAAATTTACGGGCTACACGTCCAGAAATAAATGACACTTCTCTTGCTTCACAAATGCACATATGGCATTATCTATCGCTATAAAGAATTACTTTGTACACATACATATTTATTCAAAAGAATACAGGTCACGTGAAGGTAATACTAAATCATTGATGTTTGCAAAGCATGGATGCTCCGATTTAACGAGCTTTGCATTTGAAGTAAATTTAGATGAAAAACAAAGTAATACCTGAAAGTGGAGGTGATTGATGGTCGCAAAGGCACCCAAACTGTTGTAACCAAGCCAGAAGTATGGGCTAGCGGCCTCAGTTGCCATTTGCAGCGCAAGCAAGAAGCTCTCTGGATCAATTCTCTGAGGCAGGCGGTCCAGAACACGTGGAATGAGAAGCACATGTCCATATTCAATTGGGCTCACCTGCAAACCATAGCAAAATAGTTGTGGCATCAGAAAACACAGAGCTGATTTCAGCGTGACTTAGAGACATACATTGATTGCAATAACATTGGGAGCACAATCTGCTGGGATGGGAGCACTGTCCAGGAAGTAGCTGTCGGCACCACCGCCATTCTCAAATTGGAAGAGCACTTCCTCCTGGCCAATTTTGGTGAAGTTGAACTTGACAGGGTCAAACAGCTGAAGCACACGGTCCACACGGAACTCAGTAGGGCGTTTTTTAAGGTGGCACCCTTCATTGAGTTGTGCAACAAACCCATGTTTGCCAGGGATGATCTTAGTCTTGCAAGCAGTGACATCATAGCATAATAAGCCCCTGGCCATCCTGTTTTCCCACTGCAAGGATACAGAGTAAAAACTGAACTCAAAATCAATATCTAAGGTGGACTTCACAGTCCCTCTATCCATGTGAGCTTTCGGTAGAGTTTATTACTGGTTTAACATCGCTTCATTCAGCACAAAAAGAAATCAAGTAATCTAAATAAACCATAGTTATTGTCTCTAAATTCAGTGCAAGACAGTTAGATTTAGATGTGCCATATTCATCAAATTGAAGTACTTATAGTATATAAATTGTATGCGCACACTTTACATGTACTACTTAGCTACCTAGAGGACTAATAATAAATAGAATTTCTTAAGAGATTTTTGCAAAGAAAAACAACATGAACAGGAAAACATTTCTTACATATTTTGTTCAAAATCAAGGCACAAAGGTTAATGACGCTGAAAGCTAACAACACAAACAAGGTTTTATTTACCTCAGTAAGAAGGAGATTGACAAGGGGCTTAGTTGAAGCATCCTCCTGTGGATTTGCCTTGAAAGCGTAGAGGGGAAGCTTGGAAACTGCTCCAATGAAATGTTGTACATGTTAAATTTCAGTAAAAAAGTACTGCAAGAAGAAAACTTTGCACCTTTCATAACAATTTAATGACTAATCCTTAAGATGCTCTGCCCTCAGCACCTTTTTGTATCCATACTATTTAATCTACACAATTTGAATTGTTTAGAAACTACTTCTGGCCAACCCAAAATCTCCCATGGCGACAATTTTTAACCGAGGCTGAGTAAAAATAGTCCTCCCTCCGTTTTTAAATTGATGTCGCCGTTGACTTTTTATAATCAATTTTGACCATTCATTTTATTCAAAAAAATTGCTCAAATATGGAAAATTTTAAGTTGTGATTCAAATAACTCTAATGATAAATCAAATTATATCAAAATATATGAAATTTATTGTGACATCCCAAATTATAGGACTTATTTAAAAATGTGAAATTCAAAACTTTTTTGACAATCACCTTAACATTTTTCTTTTTCCTCCTCATCTTCTCTTGTCTTTCCCATCTCAAAGGGCAAAAACCTCATTAAATTAAAATTTAGCTAATTCAGAAATTTCAAAATATTAAAATTTGAAAGAGTGACAAGTGATTGACCTTTTTCCTTTATTTTCCTTTACTGTTTGTTTTCTGACATGTTATTTGAATCCTAAATTCAACCAATTCTTTGAGTTCTAAATCCATCCAACTCATTTGAATTCATTTCAGACCAAAACACCAAATCCAAATTTTGGTCATGGGCCACTTTCTCTCGTTTTCTCCTTTTCCTTGCCCAGCCGCGGCCCGCTTCCTCTCCTGCACGGCCCAGCTGCCAGGCCGGCCCAACCGGCAGCCTGCGCTGCCTCCCTCTCCTTCTTCCTCCCACAATCTCCTTCCTCCCCGCGTCGCGCCTCCACTGCCGCTCGCCCCTCCCAGCCACAGCTCGCCACGCACCCCGCGACGCGCCGGACATGCACTGGACACGCCTCGCCCGGTTGCCTCGTGCCTCGCCACACGCCGCACGAGCTCGACACTGCCGCTCGATGCCATTGCCATTGAAGTCGCAGTTGGCCACACTGCAACCACGGCCACCCACAAGCGTCGCTGCCCGATATAGCTCCCTGCCGACCACACCTCTGCTGACCCTAACTCCTTCCAACGGCAGCAGACATCCCCACCAAGCTGATTCATACCAAAGCGATTACCCAACTGAGCGCATACCAATCTCCCCGCCGGCCATCGCCTCTTGCCCTGGCCGTCGCCGGAATCCGCCTCCTCCGGTGAGATGCCCTCCTTCAGGTGTGGCCACGCCTCCTACATGGCCTCCCCTTCCTCTGTAACTCGCCAATTTCAGTGAAACAGGGCCAGAATAAGGCCCTCACCGCGCCTAGCCTCCATGCGCCGGTGCCTCTCTGTCGCTGACCCGCTGCTGCGCCTCCCCATCTCGCCTGAGCCCATGGAGAGCTCCACCGCACCTCCCACCTGCTCCTCCGCCGCCTCCTGAGCAGCCTCCGCCTCTCCTACGCTATGGCACCTTGCGCCGTCGCTGCGCGTCGGCTGGTCCCCGTCCCCGGCGCCCCACGTCACCTTCCCGGTGCACGTAAGCCCATGGAGAGCATCCTTGTGCTGCTCCGTCAGGTCCCGGATGTCCTCAGCCGGCCTGCCGCCGGCCTGCCATCGAAGTCCAGCGGCAGAGCTTGTGGACCGGCCCCTGGCCGGTGTCCACAGAGCGGTGGACAGGGATCCCAATCCGGTTTAAAAAAAAAGTTGAGGGCCGCATGGTAAAGATATTTTACAGAAAGCCCCCTGATCTCCTGTTCAATTGCAAAATAGTCCCATTCCTATTGCACCCAAACCCTGAACTTTTCTATGTTTACATACAGGTTCTTGTTGGCCTTTTGATATCTGCACGATGATCCTTGGTGACCCCACGGGTCAGCCACACCAACACATGCACACCTGTACCTGAGGTTTGGACACGGTAGTTGGCACGTGTCCTAGACACGGTAGCCGCCAGACCCGATCGCGCGCGGACTGCAGTCAGACACGGTCACTAACCCGCAACCCCGAGCCGGGTCACCACTGGACCCGAGGCACGTGTCCACGAACTTGGACACGGTCACGATCCCTTGACCCCGAGCCGGGTCACCATTAGACTCAGAGCACGTGTCCATGAGCCCGGACACGGTCGCGACTACGTGACCACAAACCAGGTCACCACCATATCTTGGACGTGTGTCCAAAGGCTTGGACACGGTGCCAGGCGTGTGTCCACAAGCTTGGACACGGTCACGACCCCGTGACCCCGAGCCAGGTCACCATTGGATCCGGAGCACGTGTCCACAAACTTGGACACGGTCACGGCCTCGTGTCCCCAGACACGGACAAAGCACTGGCCACGTGTCTACAGACACAGACACGTGTCCACGCACACGTCACAATTTCACGTGTCCACATGTCCACGGACACGTCACTGTTTTCCTATGTCCACGTTTCCACGGACACGATCACAGTTCTCTTGTGTCCACGGACACGTCACAGTCTACGTCCACAGACACAATCACAGCCCACGTGTCCTCGGACACGTCACAGTCTATGTGTCCACGGGCACGATCACAGCTCACATGTCCACGGACATGTCACAGTTCTCGTGTCCACGGACACGATCACAGCTCACATGTTCACGTGTCCACGAACATATCACAGAACTCTGTGTCCACAGAGAAATCCTCGATTCTAGGCACCCATGTGTCCAGGGGCCGTGGACACAGGCCGGGCCACATGTCCACGGAGAATTCACCGATTTTGGGCACCCATGTCTCCAGGGGCCGTGGACACAGGCCGAATCACGTGTCCACGGGATTTTCCCGATTCTGAACACGTATGTGTTATGTGTCTAGGGGCCGTGGACACAGGCCAGGCCCTGTGTCCTCGCAGCCTTTTCTAGTTTCGTGTCACAGCCTCACGTCCACAAACATGGACACGGACTTAGTCACGTGTCCACGGGCTCGGACACTTTATCTACCATGCGCCTCAGAGCTGGGTCACTGCTGGGCTTCACGCACGTGTCTTGAAGCCTGGACACGGCACCGGCAGTGTGACCCAAAGCACGATCACAAATCACCGACAATGTCAGAAAACGGCAGAGGTCACTGGCCAAACTATGTGACCACGAGGTTGTTTCACCACGTCACGCCTGCACGTGTCCAGCAATGGACACGGACCGGGCAGCGTGACCATGAGGTCGTCCTCTTATTCACACCTGCACACACCCGACAGCCATGGACACGTGCTGGGTAATGTATCCACGGGGGTTTTCCTGTCTTCCATCGTGAACACCTTGTTGATGTCACCTGCTTGGTGTGATAGTTTAGTTATAGATGTAAATTAAATAGTTAGTTTAACCGTTAGGAAGCACGTACAACACATCACATTGCCATAGTACATGTGCCACCTATTAGCATTAATAAGTAAATAGCTAGGGACTAGATCACCTAAGGGCATATTAGAAATTAAGCATATATTGATTAGTATACTGGTATATAGCAACATTAGGAAAGCCCTAACGGTATATAGCAACATTAGGAAAGCCCTAACGATGATCCAATACTCCTAGTGCACCCACGTAATCATCTCAGTAATAAATAAAAGTGTTTAAAATAAATTAGAATGCAATAGCCGCCAGCTCATACAAGATCATTGTCATCTGCCTTCTTTTGGATTTTATTTGGTTCTTATTCGGAGTTCTTTGGATTTTATTGCTTCTTCTCGAGCCTTGTTTCTTTTTTGGTAGTTTTATTAGGTGTTTCCTTTCACGTAGATAACGCTGAGTGTAAAGAAGTGTCAAGCCTCAAGAGGAGCCAGAAGGTCAGCGTGTGAAGAGAAGCATGAGGATTTGGACGCGAAGCCAGAGATAGAAGACTAGAATCTTGATGAAGAAGCCTCGAACCTCAAGCTCGAAGATTAGGAGTTTGTAGGCAAGCTCTAACCCCTTGATCATATTGAACCTATATTTTGCTAATGTCCTATAGTGCCTATCTATACTGCAATGCATGATATTTTGATTTAAAACATTGTGTTAGTTATAATCCTACTTGATTGATTGTTTTACTGATATTAGTGTCAGTTATTAGACATTAATATTAAGTACCTTGATTATCCGTCGACACTACCTTGTTAACCATAGGTCTTCCGTCTTTAAATACTTTTAAAGAACAGAGAGTTGCCTTGTAGTAGTAGAATGCTTAAGACCCTAATTGCGGTGCCTTGCACTGCCACACCATACACCATTCGTTTACAAAATGTGTTAAATTGTGTTTGGCGGTGTGCGTGAAAAGAAAAGGGTAGGGATTAGTACAACTGGTGCTAGGTGAAGATGGGAGATTCTGATCGTGGGGTGAGGCTCACAAGAGGTGATGGTGATAGGTGTGTAGGCTTCGGTTTGGTCCACCCGTCGTGGATGAGTCCACCACCCCTGCCATATAAGGACCAGTTCGTTAGTCCTCGACTTAGCAATTTCGTGCAACCACAAAACCTATACATATTGGGCAGGACTTATCCCTGCTATGTAAGTATTCCACATCGAGCCATTAGGAGGTCGGTAAGACACAAAAGGATAGGAGAAGGACGTGAGATAACTCGCTGCCCGGCTCTCGACTATGTAATTGCCTGCGTCATGAGACCGTAAGCCCACGGATATAGCCCCTAGTTTGATAATACCCAGTGTAAAGAAGGGGACCAGAAAAAGACGTGACTGTGGTAAATCTTCACGATCCGGCTCCGAGAATATACTGTCGTGTCATTGGGAGAGTGATACCCCGACGGATAGCCCCTGTGTATGTCTTGGGTGAAATCTGTGGAAACCTTTATAGTTGTGGGGTAAACGTTATGCTTTTCTTGCTCACGAAAGAAGGCATAGCCTGTGGGTACAGTGTACAACCTCTGCAAAGTGTAAAAATCCTTTCGGAATGGCCGTTGTCACAGTATTGACATGCTACTTTTTTGGGTACCATACGATTAGTTTTTCTGTGATATCCTTGGTGTGTGAGTGAGTGTAAGTGCCCGTGTTTTTAGAAAGTTTAGGCTGTGTGCCAGGTGTCGGTACCGTTGTGTGCCAGTGCCTCGATTACAATATAGGTACTGTTGGGATCGATGAACGTATCCCGCAGGACCAACCTACTAAAATATGGATAATATACGCTTTATCCCCTTTTTAAAAGCTTTTGTAGTAAACCCTGCATAAAACCAGCTTTGCGCAAAAGTGAACCCTTTAGCCTCACCCTTGCTACAACCAAATATGCATCTATATATACCCTTGCCTAGTTTTAGAGCTTGCTGAATACATTATGTACTCACTCGTTTGCATTTGTGGTTTTAGACAGAGAGGACCGCGTAGGTGACGACGTGCTGGGTTTTTGTTCTGCTTCCCAAGTCTGCTTGTGGATTTGGGCCTTGGTGTTTCGCTGTTTGCTTCACTTTTGGCTGGGCAACCGGTGTTAGATCATAGAGATCTTTGCCGTGTTGCTGGTAAAAGTTCTGTCTCAGGTATCTATTTTCTATTCGAAGTATGCTTTCGATATACATTCTGTTGTGTTTGTACGTATCAGCTACTGATCCATAGACTGATACGTGTATCACAGTGCATTCCGAAAATAGGGTGCCACAGGGTGGTATCAGAGCAATATTTGGCCATATCCTCTAGGATGTTCCCCCTCGAAACCGATTATTTTGATAAAAACTATGTTATAAAATTTCTCCCTTACCTATTTCTATTTTAAATTCTTAAAAAAAGGGCCAGTATATCATCCGTCCGATGTCACGAGAAGAGTTCTACAAAGGAAGTCTACGGATGGCGCTTCAATTAAAAGACTAAAGTATAACCAGCCCAAAGAACTGCAAAGAACTCCAAGATGTGGCAATTAGACAAAAGAGTGTCAAGCTGGAAAATCTGCAGTAACCTGGAGAAAGAGCATCTGACAGTAGTCCTACTGCTATTAGAAAACGATTCGTATGAATTGGAAAAGATAGTAGAGGATGCTACTCAAGGAAATGGTAAAGCTTCTGATAACCTAGCAATTTAGAGATGCTAGCTAAAGTGACACTGGTAACCAGAATAATAGAGGTTCATTGGAGATTTGGATATTTAACGCTACCCACTTTAAGTAAAAGTGGAGTATGTATCAAGGCTTTAGTATGGCCCTATTTATTTTAAGTGGGGTAGGGCTATACCAAAAGCAATAGGATCATCGGAATATTGGCAACAAAAGGATCATCAGGGGACACCAGAAAATAAGGAAGTATGCCAATGATGAGGATTGTAACCGGAGGTGATATCAAACCATGGAGCACATGCAATGCAAGCGTCCCACCTGGAGCAATCTACTGAGCTCGTCAAAATCCTGCGAACGTGCAAGAAATGAAGAAAAGATGGATCAATCAAGTGTCAGATAATCTGAAGCGGAGCTGTTAGTCGACACTACCTAAAATCTTGACCTGCGCTTGTAGTACGCTTACACATAAAATAACCACAACTAATAAGATGCGTTGTGTGAATTTGTGAGTTTTTTGTTCCAACTTCGTTTTTGATTGTTTGTGTGCTTGTGTGTCTTAATCAACTGAAACCTCAGTAAAATAGTTGCAACAATTCAAATTTATTGTCCAAAGACCCAAACCTCCTCCCAACCTTGCCTAGCATCACCGAGAACCAAGCCCACCAAGGAGACCCATTCCAGGCTAGACCGCATGCAAGCCATCAAGCGTAGGGAAGGACGTAACTGCCACTAAGTAGTGGAGAAGAAAATACTGCCCATTAGCATCCGTCAGTGTAAAAGTCAAGAGGTTTGCTAAGGAATTAGATCGACTGCATCGAATGCCACTGTGACAAAAATGCTAGCCTAGAAAATATACAACTAAAAAGATGCAGCAGATTTGTGATTATGAACCATCACAGGTGGTCATCAAGAGTTGACCGGGAAATTCCCAGTTGAAGATCACAGTTTATAAAAATAATAATAATAATAATAATAAGAGGTAACTAGGGATACTTAAGGACTGACCTCGGATATATGACCCCGGAAGATGGTCACAGTACATCATATATCCTGTAAAATAATGTCACATGGCTCCAATGAGCACCTGGTAATCATGCAGACAATAGGTTGGAGTTAATAGAATATATGAGAAGAGAGAAATTCACGGAATTAAGGTTGACCGCTCGCTCCAATGAGAAAGTTGCCGAGAGCGCACCACACCTACACGGGTAACACTACCTTCAAGGAAGTGGACAGAAATGCTCGCTCTTATTTTGGTGAGAGAGAAAAGCGCGAGCTACACCTCTAGACACATGGAAAAGAAAAATATGGGAAACCGAATGTTCAAAAGAATAGTGACCACACACACACAGAAACGATCGATAGTACAGTCAGCTCAAGAGTATTACTGTCACGCTACTGCCGTTTGATTGATGGATAGAATCACACTGGCCCTTTGGAATATGATGGTATTTTACCGACGCAAAGGCATGGATGCCCTAACGTGTCGTGCAAGCAATAAGTAGTCTGTGCAGATGCTACCCATGGATCAAGGACAACAAGTCTGATATTTGGGAGCTAAATGCCTTGAACTTTTGGACGAAAGAGAATAATTTGGTTATTGGATAGTACCTGAATCATATAGTACACCACACCAACGGTCACAAGAAAGTCCCCAGACATATCACTCACCAGACCAACAGAGACAGCTAATAGGTTGGATCATTTACTGTGTTGCTGGAAGCCCTTTCTATCGAATCAGTACTAGAAATCACAGCAGAATGGTCATCTTGAAGACTCCAGGTTAAAATCATTTTAAGTGGGGTAGCGCAGTTTCACTGGTTGACATGGTAAGGTCACGTGCTCGGATCACGGGACCGCCAATTTGGACTGAGTTTAATATGGACTCAAGCAACCGTGTCAAGCTAACCGCAAAGAAATAATAGTACAAGTCTGGAGGACACAAGCGGAAGAATAAACCAGGAGTACATACGAGTCATATGATTTAGTCATGACAGAATAACAGAAAACATGGCACACAATGGGAGATGCTGATAATCCTGAAAAGGGATGAGATAGATAGGAAATATAGTGCCTCTGGAGTTATGGAAATCCCTAGTAAACCCACCTTTGAGGATGATTTTGAAGACAAAAATATTTGAAAAGCAATACATGGAGAATACCCAGAATGGTTTGGATACCGACATCCAAGCATGTGCACATGGAATAACATGACTACCGAAGTTTCAGCCACGATGGTCAAGAAAACATTAGGAGAATCCCAAACCTGTCTAACAGATCATGTGAATCTCGAGGACGAGATTTCTTTTTAAGTGGGGTAGATCTGTGACATCCCAAATTATAGGACTTATTTAAAAATGCGAAATTCAAAACTTTTTTGACAATCACCTTAACATTTTTCTTTTTCCTCCTCATCTTCTCTTGTCTTTCCCATCTCAAAGGGCAAAAACCTCATTAAATTAAAACTTAGCTAATTCGGAAATTTCAAAATATTAAAATTTGAAAGAGTGACAAGTGATTGACCTTTTTCCTTTATTTTTCTTTACTGTTTGTTTTCTGACATGTTATTTGAATCCTAAATTCAACCAATTCTTTGAGTTCTAAATCCATCCAACTCATTTGAATTCATTTCAAACCAAAACACCAAATCCAAATTTTGGTCATGGGCCACTTTCTCTCGTTTTCTCCTTTTCCTTGCCCAGCCGCGGCCCGCTTCCTCTCCTGGGCGGCCCAGCCGCCAGGCCGGCCCAACCGGCAGCCCGCGCCGCCTCCCTCTCTTTCTTCCTCCCCCAATCTCCTTCCTACCCGCGTCGCGCCTCCACTGCTGCTCGCCCCTCCCAGCCACAGCTCGCCACGCACCCCGCGACGCGCCGGACATGCACTGGACACGCCTCGCCCGGTTGCCGCGTGCCTCGCCACACGCCGCGCAAGCTGGACACAGCCGCCTGTCGCCATTGCCATTGAAGTCGCAGTCAGCCGCACTGCGACCACGGCCACCCACAAGCGTCGCTGCCCGACGTAGCTCCCTGCCGACCACACCTCTGCTGACCCCAACTCCTTCCAACGGCAGCAGACATCCCCACCAAGCTGATTCATCCCAAAGCGATTACCCGACTGAGCGCATACCATTCTCCCCGCCGGCCGTAGCCTCTTGCCCTGGCCGTCGCCGGAATCCGCCTCCTCCGGTGAGATGCCCTCCTTCAGGTGTGGCCACGCCTCCTACATGGCCTCCCCTTCCTCTGTAACTCGCCAATTTCAGTGGAACAGGGCCAGAATAATGCCCTCACCGCACCTAGCCTCCACGCGCCGGTGCCTCTCCGTCGCCGACCCGCTGCCGCGCCTCCCCATCTCGCCTGAGCCCATGGAGAGCTCCACCGCACCGCCCACCTGCTCCTCCGCCGCCTCCTGAGCAGTCTCTGCCTCTCCTACTCTATGGCACCTTGCGCCGTCGCTGCGCGTCGGCTGGTCCCCGTCTCCGGCGCCCCACGTCGCCTTCCCGGTGCACGTAAGCCCATGGAGAGCATCCTTGTGCTGCCGTGGTGCTGCTCGGCCAGGTCCCGGACCTCCTCAGCCGGCCTGCCATCGAAGTCCACATGCAGAGATTGTGGACCAGCCCCTGGCCGGTGTCCACAGAGCAGTGGACAGGGACCCCAATCCGGTTTGAAAAAAAATTTGAGGGCCGCATGGTAAAGATATTTTACAGAAATCCCCCTGCTCTCCTGTTCAATTGCAAAATAGTCCCATTCCTATTGCACCCAAACCCTGAACTTTTCTATGTTTACATACAGGTTCTTGTTGGCCTTTTGATATCTGCACAATGATCCTTTGCGACCCCGCGGGTCAGCCACACCAACACATGCCCACCTGCATTGTAACGACCAGGTTTTTCCTTACCTTTTGATAAGTCCCGATCTTCCGTGACCTTGCCAATCTCAGGAGGTTGGCAAGCACGACATCACAAGCGATCAATTAAAAAACCATAACAGAAGTATTAAACAAGAAACGAGAATAAAAAATAGCAAGTCAAAGCAAATTTATTAGAATAAAATCCTTCAAATGGGTCCATCGGCACGCAGGCCAAAAACATCTCAGAGCAGATAGATCACTATCGAGAATCCAACAAGTGCAGCAGCAGAAACATCATCAAGGCAGCAGTAGCAAACCTCCTCCACACAGGCTAGTTTGAGTGTAGGAGCTGACTTCACGGTTCGTCGAAGACCTAATCGAAGTGGAAGCTGAGAGTATCCTCTGAAAATAACAAATTAGAAAGCCGTGAGTACGAATACTCAGCAAACCGCGTACTACCTATCAACAATGTATGCATGCAAATGATTTTAAGGATAAAGGCATGGCTCAAGTGCTAAATGCAAGTTTAAAACATTTTATTTTATTTTAAAGATGCAATAAAACTTTATTTTAAAACTGCAAATTTTTATTATCTTACCCCGCAAGGATCTCCGTTATCTCGGACAGGGGTTCATTTTAAATGCCGCTGTAATCTCCACACTCGGCCACGGATAAAAGGCTGCAGTCCAAAACATTTTGAAATAGAAGAGAAGGAAGGAAAACAAAACTACTCAACGAGGAGCACAACTCAGGGGGTGTCCTCCAAAAGGACGTGGCAATGCGCATTGACTATAACTCTACATAGTTTATGCACTGGACCCACGAAAAGTGTCATCGGTAACTACCGTCGTAGTCCTGACGAACATACAAGACCCGTCCACAAGCTTTAACTGGCGTCATCCGTTCTCCAGGATAGGGATCTCAAATGCCTACGCAATCGTGTCCTAGAGCTGTGAAGAGTCTACCACTGATCAGGTAGGGTATTTCGATCTCATGTGGAGAGTCAAAGCTTTACATCACATTAACACAACATCACCAACCCACGGGTAAACAACCAGTCTCGGCAAGCTTCAAGATCAAGCCACTGCCCATACAGGGTAATGTGATGTGCTTGGTTGTCAACTGAGCGTACAAGGCTCAAAGGACTTGGTCTTTAATTGCCAGGGCAGGCACTCTCTCCAACCTCAATACCAACAACCAACAAGTCTCACGGAAAGATCTCAGCCCGGATCTTCCCGTTGTACCTGCAACAGGTACGCCCACAGGGACTTCTCAAAAGTCCGCCAGCTCCTCATACTTCACCCTGCCCCCGCTAAATAGTTATGTATAATTATTTGCAAAACTCACACATTTGAATCACAGTTCAAAAGCATTTAACACAAATTCCATTTTTATAGTGATAGGTGTGAGATAAAAATAAATATGACTAAGCATGGCTAAGCATAAAAATAAAATAATTATTCTAAAGCAATCTTAGGGCTCATATTTGTGGAACAATAAATAGGCACGGCTTAAGAATGTTGCTAGCACATTTTAAAACAGTTGGCATGCAAATTAGGGTTGCAAACAAAACATGCAGTTTAAAATACTGGGTACAAAAGTGATCAAGGAACGCGGCTTGCCTGGCAGCTCGAGATCGTAGTCGGGATCCGTGTCATCGAACTGAGCAGGCTCACGGTACTTCTCCTCGGGATCACCAGCTAAACACAGCACAAACAGGGGTCAGACACTAGGTACGCAACAATTAAATTCGGTAATTAAATCTAAATTGAAACTACTAGGCTAAACGTGCGCAAAACATTTCTCAGAAAATTGTACATGACATCTTCGACGAGACAAATTAACAGAACAATTTTGGGAAACATCTGAGATCAAATGGAGTTCCCCAAAAATCCTAGAAGATCTAGACCACAAGGAACTAGATTAATCGCAACTAAAATAGCAATAAATTCATCAATCCATCGGAAAGGAAAAAGTAACTGGAGAGAGGGGAATTTTCTCACCATAGATCTGGAAATCGAAGACGTATTCCGGAGATGGTGCCCTGGAAAAATTGGAGAGGCGAGCTAGAAACCGGAGTACTGGAGAACTGGAAACCGGAACCGGCGACACGTACTGGAAATCGGAGTCAGCAGATGGGTCAGCGCAGGACAGGGTGGAGTCCAGCACGCGCGGGCGGGGATCAAGGCTGACGATGACGGCAGCAGGCGAATCGGCTCGGGCGGCTCGGTGACGGGCGCCGGAGAGCGGCTCGGTGCTGACGGCGACGCAGAGACGGCCCGACGGGGTCGGCAGCACGACGCGGAGACGGACCAGGCGCATGGAGACGGCGTCTGTGGTTGGCGACTTGGCGCAAGACGCGGCGCGACGTGGCTCGAAAGACGGCACGAGGATCCACGAGCGGATGCGCGCGAGGATGGCAACAGGCGATCGGCTTCACGCGGGGAACGGAGAGAACGCGGGCGGCGCAGAAAACGAAGGCAACGTCGATGCGGTGCTGGAGATTTTTCTGGAAAATGGGGAGAGGAATGGGGAGGATAAGGATGAGAGGGGGTATTTATAGGAGAGATTAGCTAGGTATTAGCGCCAACTAATTAATCTCAGCCCAAAAAGTCCGCGGGCTATTATTTCGGCGTCTGAAAAATTAAAAGAAAAATTTCAGAGTAATTCGGAAATAATTTTGAGACAATTGGCGCTTCGATTAATTTGAGAAATTCTGGGATGTTGCATGCACCTGAGGTTTGGACA
Organism: Zoysia pacifica; assembly: GCA_001602315.1. Taxonomy (NCBI): domain Eukaryota; kingdom Viridiplantae; phylum Streptophyta; class Magnoliopsida; order Poales; family Poaceae; genus Zoysia; species Zoysia pacifica. The sequence goes on along the minus strand of BCLH01000973.1, from coordinate 72,876 downwards.
CGGTAGTCTGCACATGTCTTGGACACGGTAGCCGCCCGACCCGATCGCGCGCGAACTGCAGTTAGACGCGGTCACTAACCCGCAACCGAGCCGGTTCACCACTGGACCCGAGGCACGTGTCCACGAACTCGGACACGGCCACGATCCCGTGACCTTGAGCCGGGTCACCATTAGACTCGGGGCACGTGGGCATGAGCCCGGACACGGTCACGACTACGTGACCACGAACCAGGTCACCACCATATCTTGGACGCGTGTCCGAGGCTTGGACACAGTGCCAGGTGTGTGTCCATGAGCTTGGACACGGTCACGACCCCGTGACCCTGAGCTGGATCACCATTGGACCCGGAGCACGTGTCCACGAACTCGGACACGGTCACGACCTAGGGTCCACGGACATGGACACAGCACTGGCTACGTGTCCACAGAAATATGTCCTCGTGTCCCCGGACACGTCACGATCACGTGTTCACGGACACTTCACAGTTTTCCCGTGTCCACAGACACGATCACAGTTCTCCCGTGTCCACGTGTTCACGGACACGATCACAGCCCACGTGTCCACGGACAAGGTTGCAGATCATGTGTCCACGGACACGTCATAGTCTACGTGTCCCCGGACACGATCACAGCCCACGTGTCCACGGACACGTCACAGTCTACGTGTCCACAGGCACGATCAAAGCTCATATGTCCACGGACACATCACAGTCCTCGTTCCACGGACACAATCACAGCTCACATGTTCACGTGTCCGCGAACACATCACAGAACTCTGTGTCCACAGAGAAATCCCCGATTCTGGGCACCCACGTGTCCAGGGGCCGTGGACACAGGCCAGGCCACATGTCCACGGAGAATTCACCAATTCTAGGCACCCATGTCTCCAGGGGCCGTGGACACAGGCCGAATCACGTGTCCACGGGATTTTCCCGATTCTGGACACGTATGTGTTATGTGTCCAGGGGCCGTGGACACAGGCCGAGTCGTGTGTCCCCGCAGCCTTTTCCAGTTTCCTGTCACAGCCTCGCGTCCACAAACACGGACACGGACTCAGTCACGTGTCCACGGGCTCGGACACTTTTATCTACCATGCGCCTCAGAGCTTGGTCACTGCCAGGCTTCACGCACGCGTCCTGAAGCCTGGACAAGACACCGACAGTGTGACCCACAGCACGATCACAGATCATCGACAATGTCAGAAAACAGCAGAGGTCACTGGCCGAACTTTGTGACCACGAGGCTGTTTCACCACTTCACGCCCGCACGTGTCCAGCAGTGGACACGGACCGGGCAGTGTGACCATGATGTCGTCCTCTGATTCATACCTGCACACATCCAACAGCTATGGACACGTGCTGGGTAACGTATCCACGGGAGTTTTTCTGCCTTCCATCGTAAACACCTTGTTCACCTCACCATCGCCACACCCCACCTCCGTTTTCAGTGGTTTCGGCCTCGTTAGAACCGTTGTCTCAAACCCAACCACATCAAATCATCCAAACCTCTGCCAACATCTGATCATGCTGGTGTATCTTAATAGTAAGTTTTATTGGAGTTGGTTTTAATGCGTATTTTTTATTGCGACCTATTATTTAGCATAGCTCATATTAGATAGGTGTGCATTCCACCTTATCAGCATGATTTTATAGCATCATTAGCATGCATAAGTGCACATATCCATGTTAGTTTTAAGTACTACAGTTTAAAGTAGAAACATATATTTAAGTAACTAATTGCTAGTTGCTAGTGATGCATGATTTTATTCTGCGATAGTACATATTAGCCACATACCACATGCTAGCTTTAGTAGTTTAATTTCATAAATTAAACTAGGTAATTAATCATTAAGCACTTAGGATGATGTACTCATGTATGTATAAATGAGAGAATTAACGATAACATTTTGCCCTTCACCGCACCGTAGTTGATGTCACCTACTTGGTGTGATGTCACCGTAGTTACTTTAACCGTTAGGAAGCACGTACAACACATCACATTGCCATAGTACATGTGCCACCTATTAGCATTAATAAGTAAATAGCTAGGCACTAGATCACCTACAGGCATATTAGAAATTAAGCATATACTGATTAGTATACCTACGCATTTCACCTTGCATTTGTATGCACTAGTACACGTGCCACTTGTTGACTATTATTTAGTGGTTTAATTATGTAGATTAAATTAAGTAGATAATTACTAGTCATTAATCACTAGGGTCACCTACATATTAGGAAGTAAATATTAATTAGCCGCATATGCATTGCACTTCATGTTAGCATGCATTGATAGGGTATATCAATTAATTAGAATAGTTTAGTTATGGAAGTAAAATAATTAATCTCTAATCACAATAGATTTTCATGCATATTATACTACAATAGTGCAAGTGTCACCAGTCAGCCTCACTAGTTTAACTATAGGGATAAAATATGGTAGTTAATTGTGAAACAATAGGAACCACTTGTATATAGAAGTTAGGCAACAAATAATAGCACACTGTGTACCTACTAACCCAAGTTGCTGCCACCTATATCCATACATCTCGCCTGTATATACATGCACAAGTGCCACAGACAACCATAATCATAATCACGTACTTATCACGCACTTGTACCCATGTACATGTAGGTACACTTACACACTGAAGGTGCAGGCCACATTGGTCGTGCAATGTCACATAGCATAATGGTATATAGCAACATTAGGAAAGCCCTAACGATGATTCAATACTCGTAGTGCACCCACGTAATCATCTCAGTAATAAATAAAAGTGTTTAAAATAATTTAGAATGCAATAGCCGCAAGCTCATACAAGATCATTGTCATCTGCTTTCTTTTGGATTTTATTTGTTTCTTATTCGGAGTTTTTTGGATTTTATTGCTTCTTCTCGAGCCGTGTTTGTTTTTCGGTAGTTTTATTAGGTGTTTCCTTTTGCGTAGATAACGCTAAGTGTAAGGAAGTGTCAAGCTTCAAGAGGAGCCAGAAGGTCAAAGTGTGAAGAGAAGCACGAGGATTTGGACGCGAAGCCAGAGATAGAAGACTAGACTCTTGATGAAGAAGCCTCCGACCTCAAGCTTCAAAGATTAGGAGTTTGCAGGCAAGCTCTAACCTCTTGATCATATTGAACCTATATTTTACTAATGTTCTATAGTGCCTATCTATACTGCAATGCATGATATTTTGATTTAAAATATTGTGTTAGTTATAATCCTACTTGATTGATTGTTTTACTAATATTAGTATCAGTTACTAGACATTAATATTAAGTACCTTGATTACCTGTGGACAATACCTTCCTTGTTAACCATATGTCTCCCGTCTTTAAATACTTTTAAAGAACGGAGAGTTGCCTTGTAGTAGTAGAATGCTTAGGACTCTAATTGTGGTGCCTTGCGCTACCACACCATACACCATTCGTTTACAAAATGCGTTAAATTGTGTTTGGTGGTGTGCGTGAAAAGAAAAAGGTGGGATTAGTACAACTGGTGCTAGGTGAAGATGAGAGATTCTGGTCGTGGGGTGGGGCTCACAAGAGGTGATGGTGATAGGTGTGTAGGCTTCTATTTGGTCCACCCGTCGTGGACGAGTCCGCCACTCCTGCCATATAAGGAGCGGTTCGTTAGTCCTCGACTTAGCAATTTTGTGCAATCACAGAACCTGTACATATTGGGCAGCACTTATCCCCTCAATGTAAGTATTACACATCGAGCCATTAGGAGGTCGGTAGGACACAAGGACACAGGAGAAGGGCGTGAGATAACTCGCTGCCTGGCACTCGACTATGTAATTGCCCACGTCATAGGACCGTAAGCCCACGGATATAGCCCCTGGTTTGGTAAAACCTAGTGTAGAGAAGGGGACCAGGAAAAGATGTGACTGTGGTAAATTTTCACGATCCGGCTCTGAGAATGTACTGTCGCGTCATCGAGAGAGTGATACCCCGACGGATATCCCCTGTGTACGTCTTGGGTGGAATCTATGGAAACCTATGTAGTTGTGGGGTAAACGTTATGCTTTTCTTGCTCGTAAAAAAAGGCATAGCCTGTGGGTACAGTGTACAACCTCTGCAGAGTGTAAAAATCCTTCCGAAATGACCGTTGTCACAGTATTGACATGCTACTTGTTCGGGTATCCTACGATTAGTTTTTCTATGATATACTTGGTGTGTGAGTTGGTGTAGGTGCTCGTGTTTTGAAAAAGTGTAGGTTGTGTGCCAGGGGTCGGTACGGTTGCGTGCCAGTGCCCTGATTAAAATATGGGTACTGATGGGATCGATGAACCTCTCCCGCAGGACCAACCTACTAAAATATAGATAATATACGTTTTATCCCCTTTTTAAAAGCTTTTGTAGTAAACCCTGCATAAAACCGGCTTTGCGCAAAAGTGAACTCTTTAGCCTCATCTTTGCTACAACCAAATATGCATCTATATATACCTTTGCCTAGTGTTGGAGATTGCTGAGTATCTTATGTACTCATCCGTTTGCATTTGTGGTTTTAGACAAAGAGGACCGTGTAGGTGACAACGTGCTGGGTTTTCGTTCTACTTCCCAAGTCTGCTTGTGGATTTGGGCCTTGGTGTTCCGGTGCTTGCTTGACTTTTGGCTAGTCGACCTGTGTTGGATCATAGAGATCTTTGCCGTGTTGCCGCTAAAAGTTATGTCTCAGATATCTATTTTCCTTTCAAAGTATGCTTTCGATATACATTCTGTTGTGTTTGTGCGTATCAGCTACTGATCCAAGAACTGATATGTGTATCATAGTGCATTCCGAAAACGGGATGTCATATTTATCAAAAAAATTTGAATAAAACAAATGATCAAAGTTGAATTTAAAAGTCAACGACGACATCAATTAAAAAACAGAGGGAGTATAATATAATAAAAAAGATGCATCATCTACTAGCGTTCGGAACAATTGCTTAGATACAAGCTCAACTTTCATGGAGCACAAGGATGTGTTACTGTACAAAGTTCTCTGAATTACTAGACGAACCATGCACGAATAACCAAGGGTTGTTAGTTTCAAATGGCAGGGGATCACCAACGCGGCACCGAGAAGTGAGTAATCTAACAGCACGAAAGAGAGTTGTAAAGCATTTTTCTTTTTGCCTGGATTTGGACCAAAACAACGTCAGATTTCGCTGTTGTTACAGGAAAGAGAGAGAACATAATCACATTAATTGGTGGGTGCCTCACCAGGCAGGCAGCAGTCGCCGAGGCAGTTCCTCCCGCAACCTGTGGCGGCGGCAGCGGCGGCGGCGGCGTCCTCCTTGTAGATGGACACGACGGTGGGCAGCGTCCTGATTGTGAGCTTGATCTCCATCTCTCGTTCGGTGGGGTCTCTCTTGTTCCTCTCGCGGTTTCTCATGGATCAGAACGGATGGGATCGGTGAGCAGGAGGGAAAGAGGGGCGAGCAACTCAAAGGAAGACGCGACCGCCGCCGGCGAGGAAGAGGAGATCTGACGGGCTGCCGCCGGCAGACGGGAGGGCCCTGCGGCTGCCGTGCGGGGCGGGGCAGGTGGTGTAGGAAGCGATGGTGCCCATGGGCGCCACCTGCGCAGCTGCGGGACCGCGCCGGAGGGCTGCAACGCTAGCCGTGATGCCTATGGCTCGGCGATGCCCAGAGAGGGGGACGGCTCGCTGTTCCGGTCGCGGAGAGAGGGGTTGGAGGAGCGATCGCGCGTAGATCGTCGCTCCGAGGATCCATCCCTTCTTCTTCTTCTCCGGCGAGATGGTGCTGCAGGCAGCGGCGCCGGGGATTGCTCTGCCTGTTGGCAGTTTGGTTATGGAGGCGGAGGTGAGGCCTCTCCTTAAATAGGTTGCGGATCCGATTATGCGGAGGCAGAGGTGGGTGGCAGATCTGGACCGTTCGTGTGGGCCCAGCCTCCCTTCTCACCTGATCCGACTGCTGCCTGTACGCGGTTTCTCTGGAAGGATTGGGTCGCGGCGGGAGATGCACAGATTCAACTTTATGAACGGAATCTGGGAGGGAACGGAGAAAAAGGAAAACAAATATTCCTTCTTATGCTCATGATGTAATATGGGCTTGCATGAATAATATTTTCTTTAGGCCATCCACAATAGAGAAATAAACCTGGTAACAAAGATTCTTATTGCTGACTGAACATTGTGGAACCCAGTAGTAACGTCAATCATAGCAAATACCGGCAGCAGTGTTACTACCCGGTTGTAAGAATAAAAAAATGGTATGCTTCTATAATGCATGGGGAAGGAAATGCTTTGGAGAGAGAGAACGGACCAAGCATGAAAAATGATTTTTTAGCCAATATGTGGAGCGTAACTTAATACTCTACATTGTAGAAATCAAAACAGCTATTACGGGCTGATATCTTATTATCAAAATCAGTAGCAAATACTGCTATTGCTTTTAGTTTGTAACCTTCAGTCAGACTGCCCTTTATATTAATCGTCTACATGTCGTTATAGACTTCCTAATGTTAGTAACACTGATCTATGCGCTTGACAACTTGATTCAGTTCACCTGTGATTATGGAACTGCTAACTTTGTTAGGTAGTCTATGCTGTTTTGTATAAACCAATCAAGGTTCTAATTGTTGCACAGCTGTGCCCATTCCTGGTAGTGTCTTCTTATCCTACCCCTATAATACCACCCAAGTGGCTTCTATGATAATATATGTGTTCAAAGTTGAACCCGCAATGTCTACACAAACTACGTTTATTTATGCAATTCAGGCTTGGAACTTCCCCCTATGATATAAACTCAATGTTCCTAGCTGTAATCACTTATATTCAATCATGTGTTTAAGATGATCATGCATCTACCTTCACAGTGAAGAAGTGTCAGAGTTATAAATTGCCTCTCTCTCTCTCCAGATAGGAGACAGGGACAAGGGCCCAGCTTGATTTATAGTTTTGAAGGGATAAAAGTATTTAGCTTTAAAGTTAGGTTGATTGCAGATTTATTGTTGTTTACCTTTCTGTTTTATGCTCACTCCTATCTTTCGCCATCAGTGTGAGTAAGCAATTGAACTATGTAATGTTATCGTTCCAGTTGATTATAGAAGGATTACTTTCCATACTTGGTTTAATTGTAGTCTTACTAGTGTATATATTCTATTAATTGTCACTTTCCTTGCAGAGTAGGACTAAGCCAAGTCAGATGCAAGTCCAAGGTTGAACTTGATTCTAAGGTTGAATCCACATCCGCTGTTCAGTCAGAACCTATATTGTCATGTGCTATCTACGTTGTTGTATGGCCTCCAAGTGAATTGTAGTCATGACGAACTGAAACATACAACAAACTATTCATAGGTAATTTATTTGCCTTGATCAGCATTACTTTGGTATAAATGTTTTTTGACATTGGAAAACACTTGATTTCTTTTATGGTGATGCGATATGTTAATTGGGAAGGTGGGACAGGGCAAGTTATAAGGCACAACTATTTGTCGGGATCATATACCCCGGGTACCTCACGACCTGTACTCGTACACGCGGGCCAGAACCCCGAGGGGTTTTGGAGTCAGATGACGGCGCACGAACGCGCGGTCTGACCCTCGAGGCGACAATCTACGAAAGCTAAGTCTTAGCAACGCTAAGACGCACGGTGACGCCGACCTCCGAAGGCCGACTCTCGGGGACTGACCCCCGGGGGTAGGCACAGCGTAATGTCGTATTTATTCTGGTGGTCAACCGCCAGCCGTCCTAACGGGACGGGACGGGTTCACCACAACAATACTCCAGCTGAAACTACAGTACCAGATGGGCCGCGAGAGTCAACGGACAAGACCCAGCGGCACTGTGGCTGACGCTACAGTACCGAACTGACGCTACAGTGCTCGTCACAACATGCGACGCGACGGGCCACGCCTCCGCATGGGCATAACAAATGATGACGACACCAAGGGAGGACCCACCTGTCAGCGAGATAGTAGAACCGCATAAGGCCCACCATTTTGTAACTCTAGATCGCCCTATATAAAGAGGGACCCAGGGAGCGATAGAACAAGAGACAACAACAAACACAGAAACAGACCGAAACCTAGAGATCTCGCGTTTACGCGCGAGCAACCCCACGACCCAAGCGCCGGATCCTATCCTGAAGAGAGATTCCGACCTTTTGTACTCCTTCACCGATATAAACCACCCCCTGGACGTAGGGTATTACACCATCCGAAGTGACTCGAACCAGGTAAAAAATCTCTTTGAGTCTTCCGTAGACTAAGCCACATCGAATACGAAGGCACACCGCCCCCTCGATCGTATTTCGTACTGTGCCGACGGTCAGAACGCCGACAGTTGGCGCGCTAGGAAAGGGCATCTCTTGGTGTGCGCTCGCTTCGCCTTTTCGATGGCTTCCTTCTTCGCCATTGGAGGAAACATTTCGGCCTCCCACCTTCGCTTCAGGGATTTCATGGTCGCCATCACCGAAGATGACCGGTCGTGGCGCGTCCCCACCTTCGCCTCCAGACGGGCGTTCGGCTTCGGGAGCCTGAGCTTCATTGCCAATGAAGGCGACGAGCTTCGCCTTCAGGCTCCGCGCAGGAAGCGCGCCACGCGACGCCGGCGGAGCCATGCCGTCTTGGGACATGACCCGTCGAGGGAGTGCTTCACTCTCCACGCCCTTAAGGGTGGGGAACCAGCGACTCCCTCCGCGTCCCACGGTGGACGCCGCTGATCAGGCCCGGTCGCACTCGGGACAAACAGGTAGCACCGAACCTCACGGTAAGGCAGGCCCTCAGCGACGTCGCTCGGGCTCGGGGGCGGTCCACCTACCAGCAGATCGTGGCTGGAGGGCCGCCGACCTTCAGCACTCCGCTTGAGAACCTTGCGGCGGTAGCATGCGTTCTCAACGAGACTGCCGCACCCGAGGATCCAGCGCTAAGGGAGGTGTACGACCGCGTACGCTTTTACCTCGGCAGCGCGCTTCAACAGCCAGAAGCATCTCTCTAGCCTCAGCAGTCAGAGACACGAAGCAACCACCGATCCCACGATCGACGAAGCTCGGCGCGCGACAGCCCAGTCGAGGAGCAAAACCCTCGGCACCACGTGGGGTCGGTCCAGCCACGGCTTGGCCCCGACCGTGACATCCGCGGCACCATCGACGCCTGGCGACAGGCCAGGAGCGAGCTTCGCGCCGAGTCTCGGCGGAGGCTCTCCTTTGACCGCTACTACCGACGCCGCTCCTTCAACTCTAGGAGCCCAAGCCCTGATGGGGTCAGATCCAGAGCGTTCAGATCGCTCATCCGACGTGTGAAGTTCCCGCAAAGATTTCGTGCCTCGACTACCATCAGCCGATATAATGGGGAAACGAATCCCGTCCATTGGCTCGAGGACTACCGTCTCACCTGCAGGGCCGGAGGAGCGGACGATTTGTTCTCCATCCAATACATGCCTCTCTTCCTCACCGACTCAGCCAGAGGATGGTTGGAGCACCTCCTCGAGAGCTGCATACAGGACTGGGGCGACCTGCGCCGCATCTTCATCAACAACTTTCAGGGAACCTACGCGCGCTCAGGTAATTCTTGGGACCTTAAAAACTGCAAGCAAAAGCCTGGAGAGTCGCTTCGAGACTACATCCAGCGCTTCTCGTGAAAGCATAACGAGCTGCCCGATGTCAGCGACGCCGACGTCATCAACGCCTTCACATGGGGCACGACGTCCAAGGCACTCATCCACAAGCTGGGTCGCAGGAACCCTCGGACGGCCCGAGACCTTCTCGACGTCGCCACGACCTTCGCCACCGGGGTGGAGGCCGTGCAGGCTAACATCGATGGAAGCCGAGCGAAGGACAAGGAGAGGTCCAGAACCGACCCTCTGACTGGCATGTCGACCGCCGCAACAAGCGAGCCGGCGGTAGTTCGAGCCGCAAAAAGGGGAGGGGCCGAAGCCACGACGACGACTTCGTGGCTGCCGCCGATCGGCCAGCCCGACCCCCAGCCAAGAAGCCGGCCAATCACGATGACCACTTCGAGAAGATGTTTGACCGACCCTGTCCTAACCATTCTGGGCCTGTCAAGCACACCCTCCAGAATTGCCACCTAGCAAAGAGGTTCTTCAAAGGCGGATTCCAACCCGACTCCTCGGCTCCGAAGGCCGACCCCCAAGCCAAAGGGGTCGAGGACGATGCCGACGCAGCCTTCCCTGAGCCGAAGGACTGCCTCATGATCTTCGGCGGCCCCGCCGCCTATAACGAGTCTCTCCGCTAGCAGAAGAGGACTTGGCGGGAGGTCAACATGACCAACCTCGCGGTCCCCTGCTATCTCAAGTAGTTCGAGGCCCCAATCACCTTTGACCGGGCCGATCACCCCGACCATGTTCCGCAACCCGGGCGCCTTCCGCTGGTGCTCGACCCCATCGTCAGCTCAGTATGATTGACGAAGGCCTTCATGGATGGAGGGAGCGCCCTCAACATCCTCTATGCCGACGCCTTCAGGACGATGAAGCTGACGGAGGCCGACCTCCACCCGAGTCACGCTCCTTTTCACGGGGCCGTCCCCAAGGGCTACGCAACGCCCCACAGGCAGATTACGCTCCCAGTCACATTCTCCCCAACTACGTCTACCTCAAACTGAAAATGCCTGGGCCGAAGGGCGTCATCACTGTCTCGTCACGCTTTCAGCACGCCCTCGTGTGCGAGCAAGAGAGCTTCGAGCTGGCCGTCGTCCGTTCTGGCTCGACCAAGCTGGACGAGATCCGCAAAACTAAGAGGTTAGCCCCGACGCTCGACCCTAAGGCCTCGTCTTCGACCTCCTTCAAGCCCGCCGACGATTCCAACGAGGTGGCGCTTGACACCGTCGACCCCTCCAAGAAGGCTAGGGTCAGAACAGCGCTCTCTTGGGCACCCTCGGATATGCCCGGCATCCCGAGAGAAGTCGCCGAGCACTCACTCGATATCATTGCGGGCTCTCGGCCCGTCAAGCAACGACTCCAGCGTTTTGACGACGAGAAGTGCCGGGCCATCGGGGAAGAATTGACGAAGCACCTAGACGCCAAATTTATTCAAGAGGTCTACCACCGCGAATGGCTGGCCAGCCCTGTAATGGTTAAAAAGAAGACTGGGCAATGGAGGATGTGCGTTGACTACACGAGTCTCAACAAGGCCTGCCCAAAGGACTCCTTCCCTCTCCCGCGCGTTGATAAAGTGGTGGACTCCACCGCCGGGTGCGAAACCCTCAGCTTCCTCGACGCGTACTCTGAATATCATTAGATTTCCATGCGCGAGTCTGACCGGTCGGCCACATCCTTCATCACGCCTGTTGGATCCTTCTGCTACGTCACGATGCCGTTCGGGCTCAAGAATGCCGGCGCCACGTACCAGCGCTGCATGCAGAAGTGTTTCCACGACTAGCTGGTCGAAATCTGGAGGTCTACGTCGACGACATCGTCATCAAGACTCGGCGGGCCTCCGACCTCGTCCAAGATCTGGAGGAAACATTCGCGAACCTCCGAATGCTATCGAATCAAGCTGAACCTCGAAAAATGCATTTTCGGGGTACCCTCGGGCAAACTACTTGGCTTCGTCATTTTCGAGCATGGGATTGAGGCGAACCTCGAGAAAATTTCCGCCATCCTTAACCTCGGGCCCATCAAAAATGTCAAGGGCGTCCAGAGCTTAACTGGGTGCTTGGCAGCCCTCAGTCGCTTCATCTCGAGGCTCGGAGAGAAAGCGATGCCTTTCTACCGACTGCTACGAAAAGAAGAGCGGTTCACCTGGACCGTCGAGACCCAGGAAGCCTTCAAACGGCTCAAGACCCTGCTCTCTTCGCTGTCGATCCTCACGTCCCCGACCTTGGGAGAGCCCCTCCTCCTCTATATTGCGGCGACTTCCAAAGTCGTCAGCACCGTCCTTATCGTCGAACGGAGCGAAGAGGGTCGATCTCTGCCTGTTCAGCAGCCTGTGTACTTCATCAGTGAGGTGCTGGCCGACGCCAAAACTCGGTACACCCAGGTGGAGAAATTAATCTACGCCGTCCTCATCACAAGCCACAAGCTACGACACTACATTACGAGCCACTCCATCCAAGTGGTCACCGTCTTCCCACTTGGGGAGATCGTCAGCGGCAAAGACACGGTCGAACGCATAGCCACGTGGGCTATGGAACTCATGGGGCTCGACGTCGCCTTCGTCCCTCAGCAGGCCATTAAGTCCCAGTCCCTGGCCGACTTCATCGCCGAATGGACCGAGGCCCAGGAACCGCCGACCACCGGCAGCGTCGAGTACTGGACAATGTACTTCGACAGGTCCTGCATGCTCAAAGGCGCAGGGCGGGGTCGTCCTAATCTCTCTAAGGGGAGACAAGTTTCGCTACGTGTTGCAGCTGCAGTTTCGCGCCTCCAACAACGCGGTCGAGTACGAGGCTCTGCTCCACGGCCTACGAATGGCCATCACCCTCGACGTCCAGCGACTCTACATCAAGGGCGACCCCGAGCTGGTCGTCAACCAGGTCATGAAGACCTCCAGCTGCCGAGACCAGAGGATGGATGCCTACTGTCAAGAGGTTCGCAAACTCGAAGACAAGTTCGATGGGCTCGAACTCCATCACGTTCTACGTCGGGACAACGAAGCCGCCGACGCCCTCGCCAAGTTGTGCTCGGAGCGTGAGCCGGTCCCCGACGGTGTTTTTCTCGAAGTCCTCACCAAGCATTTTATTAGGATCATCGAAGACCCGCCCACCGAGGGCACGAGCAGTGAGCCGACCCCTGATCCGGCGGCGGAGGTGATGGCCGTCGCCCTCGACTGGTCCCGCGATATCTTCGCCTACCTTCAAGACAGCACTCTTCCAACCGACGTCAATGAAGCCAGGAGGGTTGTGCGCCAGACCAAAGCCTACGTCATCTAAGACGGCGAGCTCTACAGACGAAGCACGAGCGACGTGCTGCAGCGCTGCGTCCCTCGGGAGGAAGGCATGCACCAGCTCGACGACATCCACTCGGGCGTTTGCAGTCATCGCGCCGGGCTTAGAACTCTGGTCGGCAAGGGCTTTCGTCAAGGCTTCTACTGGCTGACGGCAGTAGCCGACGCCAAAAAGCTCGTTCGAACCTGCCAAGGCTGCCAATTCTACGCCCGACAAACACACCTGTCGGCCCAAGAGCTCCAGCCGATTTCGATCGCCTGGCCCTTCGCTGTCTGGGGACTCAACATCCTCGGACCGTTCAAAAAGGCACCCGGCGGCTTCACCCATCTTTTTGTCGCCGTCGACAAGTTCACCAAATGGATCGAGGCCAAGTCGGTGCCCAAGATCACTTCAACCCGGGCGGTCGCTTTCATCTGCAACATCATCTGTCAGTTTGGGGTTCTGAACTCCATCATCACCGACAATGGCGCACAATTCACCAACCGACAGTTCCGAGAATTCTGCGACGAGTATCACATTCGACTGGACTTCGCCTCCGTGGCGCACTCAAGGACGAATGGGCAGGCCGAGAGGGCCAACGAGATGATACTCCAAGGATTAAAGCCTCGGATTTATGACTTCGTCAAGCAGACGGCCGGACGATGGGTCAGCGAACTCCCGTCAATCTTATGGGGTCTAAGAACGACCCCCAACAGAACCACCGGGTTCACACCGTTCTTCATGACGTTCGAAGCAGAGGCGATGCTGTCGACCGACCTCGACTACGACTCTCCGCGAGTCCGAGCCTACGACGAGGAAAGGTCACAGAACGCACTGCAAGATGCTCTCAACCAGCTGCAAGAGGCGCGCGAAGTCACTCTCCTACGATCCGCCAAGTACCAGCAAAGACTACGGCGACTACACGCTCGGCGCGTCAAGGTTCAGGCGCTAAACGTGGGAGATCTGGTGCTGAAAAGGGGGCAAACGAAAGCCGACCAGCATAAGCTGTCGCCCCCCTAGGAGGGACCCTTTGTAATCAAGCGCGTCTTGAGACCCGGTGCTTACAAGCTAGCAACCGAAGATGGCCGAGAGCTCGAGAACGCGTGGAACATCGAGAGCCTCCAAAGGTTCTACACCTAATAAAACAGCTAAGTTCTCGCAACATACTCCCGCTTATCATTTTTGGGCTGCGAACTGTGGCCGCCCTGGCCACGCCCCGCACCCAGGGGCTACTTGCCTCCGCCCTCTCGAGCGTCGAAACATCCAACCTCGCTCATCTCTTTTCGATTTTTTGTGCCGAGGCACCGCTCCTCGTTGACCTTTTGCGTCCCGTTTTTTCGCTGACTCGCGCTTCATTTTGTTTCCTCGGAGTCGGATCCCCGGCCTGCGTCGAGCTCGCGGCCGACCTCGGACATGATAAACTTCGCGCACTTTTTCGTTTGAAGTCTCCTCGCGGCTACTCTATCAACGATCGAGAGCCGATGACTCTCTCTGTATCGGGCCCGACACCCGACCCTACGAGCTATACTGGACCCGTTCGTTTGATTGACGGCCAACGGAATGCGAAAAACAGCCACAAGCAGCGAAAGGGGTCAGAAACTTGAGTCCGCGCTTCGTTTTGTTTCTTTGGGGACGGATCCTTGTTTTTGTTTCTTCAGGGTCAGATCTCCGACCCGCGTCGAGCTCGCGAGTGATCTCCGAAAGCGATAAACTTTGTGCATGTTTTTCGTTCGAAGTCTCCTCGCGGCTACACAATCAACGATCGGGAGTCAATGACGCTCTACGGCTGTATCGGGCCCAACACCCGACGCTACGAGCTATACTCGACCCGTTCGTTTGATTGACACCCAACGGTACGCGAAAAACAGCCACAAGCAGCGAAGAGGGGTCAGAAACTCGAACTCGTTCGTGCAATGATGATTTCTATATTGATAGCTTTCATTACACGAGACATGACTTTTTACAAACCTAACTCTATACATAGGGGAACGAGCCAAACCGCTCGAGCAAGAAGTTCTCCGTCCTGAAGTCGGCGACGGCCTTCGCCCCAGACTCCTGCATCTCCACCGCGAGCGCGTCCAGCTGCTTGTTCGAGTAGCCGAATGCGAAGCTCTCGACGACCCTGCCGAAGTCCACATCCGAATAGTGGGAGCGGGCCAGAGCCAGTGCTATCGCGGACCCATCCTTCAGCGCCCTCATGACAACGTCGGCGACAACCTCTGAAAGCTGATGCAGTGCGTGCGTGAGGACCCCCGTCGGGACAGAGTCCTCTGGCACGTCGGAGTACAACTTCTTAAGAAGACTCAAACCCGTCGACCTCAGGGTTTGAACTTCGCCCGCCAAGCCTGTGCTCAAGACGGTCAGCAAAACGTCTCCGAACGACGGAGCAAAGTTAAAAGGGGTCCACCCTTACCACCCCGTTCCTTCTCGACGGCCTCGGCAGCCTGCCCCGCCCGGTCCAGGCTCTTTCGAAGCCGCTCATTCCGGACTTGGGCCGCTGAGAGCTCCTCCTGGACTTCAACGGCCCCCTAGCGCGTCCGCTTGAGCTCCGTCGTCGCCTGCTCGACCTCGGACTGGAGCACGATCCTCTCTGACTTCAGGAGGTCGATATACTCGAAGACACGATCGCGCTCCTCCTTGACGATGCGGATCGTCTGCTCTAAGGCCGAGCAGGCCCCCTCTGCATGCTGATGAAGGAGCCCGAGGCGCCGCAGCTCAGTGTCGTGCTCGGCGGCTTAACGACGAAGCCCTGCAACACCACAAGTTAAAATCCGACCCCGAAGTCGGACGAATACAACTCGACTTATCGACGACCGTGCGGTTGGCCTGCTCAAGGGCCGCCGCGACCCGGCTAGCCCAGGCATCGGAGGCCATCGCCTCCGTGCGCTCTTTGTTGGCCTCCTCGAGGGCGACGCGGGCTGACTCTCGGGCGGCGTGGAGATGGGAGCGCAGGTCGGCCACCGTCTCCCCCGACTCGGCTCGGGCCTTCGCCAGCTCCTCCCGCAAGGCGTCGACCTCGGACTGAGAGGCGAATCCACGCGGGGGCCGACCCAGAGCGGCGTGGAGGTTGTCCTGCGAAGGGACTGTCAGCCCGAAGACTACAGGAATCAGAAATGAAAAATATTAAAGTCCGAAGACTCACCTGGCACTCGAGAAAGTGCGCCTCGTCGAAAATGGCATCAACCTCCTCGGCGATCCCGAGTAATTGAGGAAGGCCGGGAGCCAACCTCATGTTGAGTGCCCGAGCACCGCCCCCTCCCTCGGTCCATGAGGTAACTAAATCCGTCGGCCGCCCCCTCGAGCGGAAGAGGCCCCCTCCTCGGGATCGTCCAAGCGGCGGTCGGCGCCGTCAACTCTCGCGCCCCGCCAGCGGCCTCGGCACCACCAGCCGGCGCCACAGAAGCTGACGCCCCGACGATCTCTGGCATTTTGCCAAGAGCCGTC
>BCLH01000973.1:20316-49260 GCA_001602315.1 Zoysia pacifica | reverse complement strand
CCCCCCCCCCCCCCCCCCCCCCCCCCGGGCAACGCAGCCCATTATTTCGGCCCAAGTAAAGTCAACCCAGTTGTTGGCCCAGTTGAAGCCCATAGTTTCGTAACTGGGCCGTCCCAATCTGATCTGACCTCTGTCCTGACAAATCGACGAGTGGGTTGATTCCGACGCCGCGCGGGCCTTCCTCCACCCTCGCCCGCTAGCTCCCGGATCCCGGCCATGGCGAACCCAAGCGGTGCGCCGCCGCTCCACCCCCGGCCCCGCGTCCGGCGGCTACTCCGGTCGCGGATCTCGCGCTGCGCGTGCCTCCTCCTGGCCTTCGCCGCGGTCTTGCTCCTCGCCTCCCTGCGCCAAATCGCGCGGGTCGAGCTCCCCCGTCCGGACACACCCCGCCAGGCGCGTTTCGTGATCCCGCCTCCCTTTCTCTCTACATCTGTCACTGCTGTTATTACAGTTTTGTAGATTGAGTCGGTGCGCCACTGGCTTTGGTTCTCAGGCGCAATGCGGCTGGGTCAGGGTAAATTTGTTCTTAGTTCTTGCGCTTCTCGTAAGTAGTCTCGTCTCATTTCTTGAAATCTCTGTGAGCGCTGGATATGAATCGCCAACATTTCGTGTTCGTTGTTGGTGGAACAGCACGGACAGCATTCTACGGACCTTATTTGGTCACCTGTGGTTTTCCTGGCGCTAGCACCGTTGTGGCTGACCAAGATGGTATCTTTTATCTAAAAGATAAGTTGGAATGCTATAACTAGATAGGATAGCTTGTTTCCAAAATTAGTACTGGGAATGGTACAGGTCTAGTTGTAGGCTTCAACAAAGGTGAAGCATTCTTTGCTTTTCCTGTGCCTTAAAATATGGCTGCCCGAAATGTTGTTGCTAAGATAAACCAAAATAGTTTTGCATGTTAAAGCGTCCCAGAAATGTAAGTTAGAGGCACGTTAGGGGTGCATTATCATAAAATGTGATTCTTGTATGACAGCATTCTAGTTCTACAAACCATTTTTTTGGACAGTTAAGCTAGGCGCATTGTGCACAACAGGAAATGCACTTTTATGATCGCTTTTCATATGCTATTAGGTAGCGTTTGGCTATCTGGAATTGAGGGTGGGAAAAGGAAATGGAAATGGGAAGAAAAGATCTCAACCATTCATTTCTCCATCTCATTAAATCTCAACCGTCTATTTATTTCCCAATCCCAATCCCACCTTCTATTTCCCATCATCCAAACATCAACTTAATGTTTTATTCTCCAACATATGTGAAATACTTTCAGACTACTAGCTGGCATGTGTTTCTTTCGAGTATCGGACATCTAAGGTCACCTTGTGCTCTGGCCATTTCTATCAAAAAAAAAACATAGATTTATTCAAGGAGAGCAGTGATAATAGTACTTTTTGAATCCGTTGATGACTAAACTGGAGGTATGATTTTTATTCAGGTGTCAAGTGATGAGCTATGGGCTTCCAATGGTTATGGTTACCATGCTTGCGTTACACCAACCTCCAGATATAAGGGTATTTTTCCAGATATCAACTTTTTCTGAGTCCATTGTTATTTCTTCATTAATTGTATTCCATTGAAGTTCCTGTAAGCCATGTGCATGTTCCAAGATTTTCTTGATAGGATATTCTTTTAAAGCTCTAACACTGCCTCTTGCAGTATCAGTTCCCACACAGTCAGATCGCTATATGACTGTCAGAAGTAATGGAGGACTTAACCAAATGCGCACCGGAGTAAGTCCATCTCTCCACAACTTAACTTTTACCTTCATGTTTTATCGCATATATGCAAACATATTTTTGCATCTAAAACATATAGCTGTTTAAATGACTGTCATCATGTACTTCTGCTGGGGCCCTTCTTAGTAGGCCATGCTGTTATGTTGTTCATACAGGTAGCATCATGCTGAGCATCATTTATACATGAATTTTCAGAAATATTTTGATAATCTTCCTTCCTCGCAGATCTGTGATATGGTTGCAGTTGCCCGTATGGTGAATGCAACAATTGTTATCCCTCAGTTAGATAAGCGATCCTTCTGGCAAGATTCAAGGTGCTGATTGTTAATGTAGTTCACTTATCCTTGTGCCCTTTATCTGCTGTGTTTAACACTTTGCACTGCTGTGGACAGTACATTTAAAGACATCTTTGATGATGCTCATTTTATCAAAGCTCTAGAAGGGGATGTTTGCATTGTGAGTGACTTGCCTGAAAGCATGATATCTGCTCCAAAGGCTCGTAAGCACTTTACATCATGGGGTAGTGCAAGTTATTATGAGGAAGTGAAAGAACTCTGGAAGGATAACAAGGTACTTTCTTTTCCAAACATTATTATTAGGTCATAAGATCCAGTTGAGTTAGGGGCCGAATGGATAGGTTCATGCAACTTAGTAACTTGTCTTGTGATATTTTGAGGGAGGATGGGAGGAAGAGGGGAAAAAAAGTCTATATATGGAGGGAGGAAGCAGAGTGATGTAGTATGATGAGGTAGCAGCAGGATGGAACCCGGGCATAGCTGCTGCCTAAAGGACTGCCCCAGGGTAAGGGTGCTTTGTATTTGGATAGTGGATACACTGTTGTGTGTCTTCCCTCTTGAGCAGTTTTCCCGTAAAAGTCACTGGTTCATGTAAGATGTAACCGTATGAGCAAGAATGCAAGATTTTCCTGGAAACCTTAAGCTGCTACCACTCCTCCCTCATCTGCATCCTCACATGCCCTGGCCTCTGACATCATTGCCCCATTGCACTTCCTCTCATCTCACGTCTCTTGACCAACGTTGCAACAAGTTGCTTAACCATCTATTGCAACTACTATTAGTGGCGGTTTGACAATTAGTTATTCAGTAGCCTAACCTGCTCTGCTAGTTAAGTTGGTGGCTCTGGTCTTCTAGTACCAGCTTTCAGGACACTTGATATCAACGACTCCTATCTCTAATATTTTACATTTCAAAAAGCAAGTTGCAGCCATTATCTGCTAGTTCTACCTGAATCTGAGTTTAAACTCATTTATATGGTCTCACCTTATAATTTACAGGTAGTTCACATCCCGAAATCTGACTCACGACTTGCTAACAATGGTCTTCCAGTTGATATCCAGAGATTGAGGTGCCGCTGCCTTTATAATGCACTGCGTTTTTTGGATATAATTGAAGACCTTGGAAAGGCATGAACAATTCTTAATAACTGTACATTCTTCCACTCAGTACCTGCATTGTAATTTGCAATTTGCAATCAGATTTATGGCATTCTTTAAACTAGGTTCTGAGCCAACGTAACTTACACAACAGAAGCTAGTGGAGCGCCTAAGATCGCGTGGAAAATATATTGCTCTTCATCTACGATATGAAAAAGATATGCTAGCATTTACGGGATGCACTTATGGTCTGAGTGATTCAGAAGCAAACGAGTTGAAAATCATGCGGTATGACAATCAAGACACATTCATACAATTCTATTCTACATCCTGGTTGTATTAATTTTCTTTTCTTCTAAAATAGGGATGGAATAAAGCACTGGAAACTGAAGGACATAAACTCAACACAACAGAGATCTGAAGGCAATTGTCCACTGACACCAAATGAGGTGGGAATTTTTCTGCGAGCAATGGGATATCCTGAGTCCACATGGATCTATCTTGCAGCAGGAGAAATTTATGGGGATTCTAAGTACATATCAAAACTAAGGTCATACTTCCCTCATTTGGTTAGCAAGGTTGTTATCTAATTACCTGTTTTGTTCATTTACAGACAGCTTCCAAGGTATACTGTTAAATTTCATGTTCTTCTGCAGGAGTTGTTAGCGACAAAAGAAGAGCTTGAGAAGTTCAGTAATCATGCTTCTCAAGTTGCTGCCCTTGATTATATAATATCAGTTGAAAGTGATGTATTTGTCCCATCACACTCGGGCAATATGGCAAAAGCTGTAGAAGGCCATCGTCGATTTCTCGGGCATCGCAAAACTATCACTCCGGATAGGTAAATATTAGAAATTTCTCCTGAACGTGTTTTTCTTTATCGAACCAAACTATTTTCCAGGTTTATGAACTTATCATATTACTTGCATTTGACTTTATTTGCACTATAAATATTGTCCTTCTAAAACAAGGCTCACACATCCAAGGTAGCACTAGCACTGTTCCTGAAAAATATTCCTACCTGACGCACATAATTTTTTTTTCCTTCACATCTGCATATGTGGATGGAGTTAGAGGTCCATTAGTAGTACTCTATCCTTTTGCTTGCATTTTTACTGATGTTGAGTGTTAAGTTCATATTCAGTTCATTTTCAACAATTGAACTAATTTTGTGTTCTATTTAATCTGCAGGAGAGGATTGGTGAAACTCTTTGATTTACTGGAAAAAGGGGAACTGATGGAAGGTCCAAAGCTTTCCTCACTTGTTACTGAGATGCATAAATACCGGTGATTTTTCTTATATTTTCCAATAAATATATATAGGGTACTTCTGTTCCATCATTCACAGATGTTCCTAAGAAAGCTTTACTCTGTTTTCAGACAAGGGACTCCTAGGGAGAGATATAGCTCCTCACCTGGGAGCAAGGGCAAGGCACGTCTTAGGACTGAGGAATCATTTTATGAAAATCCACTTCCTGAGTGCATTTGTCCGACTGGAAAGCATTGAGGTGATACCAATTTTGTAGGTATATACCACTATAATATTTGTGCTAACTTTATTTGCATGTCAAATAAGCTTTTGGATTTGGATGAAGTGGTGCCCTTTCTTATTTGCAGCTATGTACATCACCTGGAGTTGAACTGGAACTGCTCCAAGTCATCTCTTTGGCCATTAGTTATCTAATGATGCTTTGGAACTACACTGATACTACGTGTCAGCTCAATAGAGACTTTCTTACCTCAAGAACTCAAGATCTGATGACCCTATGGGCCCAGACAGAAGTAGCGCCATTGTATGAAGCAATTGTACATGAAAACTTTTAGGCCCTGTTTGGGTGTTGTTGTTTTTAAAAATCATAGTATTGAGAAACTATGGTTTTAAAAACTGAAGTCAGTAAATACCATAGTATTTAGAAACTGAAGTATTTTGTAGTTTTGAGATAAACCTTGATACGCTTGGGTACTTAAGTATTTTTTGCAATTTTTTGTTTTTTTTCAAACTAGTTGTTGGAATATTGTATAGGCAGAACCTGGATATGCACAAAAAATATTTGATGTGGCTTACTTAGCTCATCTTAAAATAACACCCCAATGTAACAATGGCCTGTTCAAAGGTCTTGATTAAACGTGAGAAAGGCAGCACTAGCAATTAACGAGTAGCACAGCCGCAGGGTGTGGAGTTGATGCTATGGCTGGTCCCCTGGACTTATTCCACCGGATGTGTGTCTGCAACGGAGCGGAGCAGAGGCTCGTCAGGTTCTTCACCAACAGAAGCCCGTCATTAGCTCGGTTTTGAAAAAAGAACTCCATTGTAGAGTTTCCAAAACTCCAAAAAACTGAAGTTTTGAAGATATTGTAGTTTATAAAACTATAAAATTAGCTGCATCCAAATACCTACTTATTTAGAAAAACTATGTTATTTGTTAAAACTGAAGAATTCTTTCAAAACAACAAAAATACTTTGTACCCAAACAGAGCCTTAGTGCTTGTGACATGTACCTTTGAGACAATTTGTTGCCTTCAGGGCACTAACTAAATTTTGGTAACTACAGTATGGCTCTCTCAGATAGTTTACACATACTAATGAACTGCCTAAGCTTGTAAGTTTTTTTTTTTTGGTGGTCATCAGAACTGATGCTTACTAGCCTCTCTACTTAAGATCCTTATACTCTCACAAACAAGCACAATAAAAGTATTATAATCCTACACGCCATGGAACGATTCTGCTATTGGCTTCAGATCCTTGTAATGCCTCTTCCATTGCAAAGCCCTGCACACAGTGGCGGAGGCAGGTTTTGATGGTCGGGTATTCCTAAGTTAAAAAATTATTGCATTAGAAATGTGTAAACTTCAGCACAACATACTAATTGTTGAAATGAGAATTTAAAATAACTAAAAATTTACAAATTTTGATCCGTTCTTAATATTTTATGATATTTAATATATTGAATTGACTATATTATTAAACTATGATATGAATATGCACATATATACTCATTCTCTCCACATGAACCGGGTATTCCTGTGGATACCTAGGCATCATGGAGCTCCGCCCATGCCTGCACAAATTCACACTTGTTCAGGACTTGAATATCCCAGTTTTGTTATATAAGTACAGCTTATTTCCTGCAGCGGTAGATGTAATAGTGTAATGAATCATATATGGGGTGGTTCCAGCTCAACCTGGTAGCAAGTTCTTCCTGAACCGCGTCGTCGCGATTTGTGGAGCCCCGGCGGCGGCACTAGCGATGTCCGGACGCCGAGGACGTGGTCACTGCCGTTGTCGAGGAGGCCGATGGCAACGACCCCACGATCCTGCCCGCGCTGCTCCGCTCCAGTTCCACGACTGCTGCCTCAGCGTAAGAACGCCAACGGCAACACTTTTGTCATTCATGGCGAAGCTGGAGTTAGTTCGTGTCCTTCTAATGTTCCTGTTTCTGGTCTCCGGCGATCGCCAGTGGTGGAGCCAGAGTTGGTTGCCAGGTATACGTATAGGTTCATCCATCAACTGGTGAGTGGTGACACATGAATTGCATTGTTTTTCCAATCACCATTGACAACTTTTTCTCCTTTTTATTTTGAAAAATTAAAAACCTGGAGATGAGGAAATCTCAGTGCTACTACTAAAAAAGAAAAACATTTCTACACGGGGACTTAAAAAGCTGTTTTTATAGGCGGTTTTACATCCGCAATTTGCATTAGAATTCTCTTGAATGGGCCACAAAATGGGCCAAATTCCAACATGGCCATACGCCTGGGCTCAAGTGCCACCTCCATGTCGCACCCCATTTCTTTTTGGAGCACTTGTGCTTACCGTACCAATTCTTGAATCAGTCATTGGTACACACGCTGTCAAAATGTTCATTACACATAGAAGTCAAATATAAAGGAAATTATTTCAAAATAGATACTTACAATCAAGAAGACTAGATTACAATCCACAAGAGGAGAACCAAACTTCCTCAAACACAAGCAAGGCATAATATCTCCACGAGAAATTCAGCAAACAACTCTACAGGCAACTCGGAGCGCAGAACACTGAAATGTCACCAAAGCCTTCACAGCTTCTTTGTCTTCATCTGAATGTTGAAGCAACAAAATTGAGTATGGAAGGTACTCAGTAAACCCTAACACTACTCAAGGGCATATAGATGGATAGAGGCTAATCAAAGAATAACAACTTTCGTGGTTTCTTTGCAAAAAGCTAGTTTTATGCAGAATTATCTACAGAAGTTTTACAATCAGAGGAAAACCAATGTATATCTATCTGTAATATTTTAATTGATTAGACCTGGGAGAGAATTACTTCGATCTTGCCAGTTTTCACAATTTTAAAGAGGCCTTCCCACACAAGGTCATAACAGCCCTAACATAAAGCCATCACTTCTCCAAAACACTCACACATTGGAAAACCAAGTAACACTAATCATTGTGAGCTCAAGCAAACAGTGTGTCATAACCAGTGACAACGGACTTTTCGGAAAGGTTTTAACTCTGCAGAGGTGTACGCTTTTTCCACAGGCCTTGCGCTCTTGCGTGGGGGAGTGTCATAACGCTCGTCAAACCTTCTCTGAGTACCACCATAAAGACGCCTTCGAAATCTCCTAGGGGATATATCATCAGTGGAACTGAAGCACTGAGACACGATATATACATTTTCGGAGGCAGATCGTGAATCATACTCCCACGTCCTTTTTCCTAGAGCCACTAAGATTATGCTCAGGGGCTATATTTGCAGTGAAGCGAATTCACTGATGACACAGGAGATGCATCGAACCGAGGCGTGAATCATACTCTCACGACCTTCTCCTAGTATTTCATGTCCTACGATCACCTAGGGGCTCGATTTGACAACACCAAGAAGTAGGACAAGTCCCGCCCATGTCGGGTTTTGTGACGGTACGAAAATCACTAAGTTAGGGTCCAACGAATTGGTCCTTATACGGCCAAGGCGAGCGCTACGTTCACAAAGGAGAACTTTACTGGAGCACATAGCTCATCACTGGCGCACTTAGCTTATTATCACATAGACAAGACTCGCCCACAACCAATGAAATCACCATCATCTCATCTAACACATGTTGTACTAACACCCATCCTCAGTTTACTTTACACACACCAAAACCACAATTAACACATTTATAAAAAGATGTAAGTGTGTATAAGTATAAGAGAGTATGGTGATGGGGAGCATCACGAAATAAAGGGGTTTCCTAAGCCTTTTACTAGCAAGGAATAAAAGCCAATGTTAATTACTTAACGATGGTGTCCTATGGATAACAAAGACAAGTATTCAAGCAGGGCATGAAAGGAATTAAAGTAATTAATTGCCTTAATGGAAATAAGCACTCATAGAGTTCACAATTAGGATGTATAGTTGCATGCAAAACATGGGATAAACATGATCAAAGGGTTAGAGCTTGCCTGCAAATCTTTAATCTTTGCGGTTCAAAACTTGAGGCGTTGACTTGACATCCAGGTCTTCAGCTTTCTCCTAGCACGACGAGTCTTCTGGGTCTTCTCCAAACTCAACATTTGCAACACATTAAAATACGTAACTATTTTCTAATATGCACACATTTATTAATAACTAGTGATTTATTATCATTATTATTGTTATCCTTATTATTATTACTACTACTATTAGTACTATTACTATTATCCTTTAAGCTATTAGAGTTAACAAGTGAAGAGTGTATTATTGCATGCGTATGACTATCGGCAATACTAACATATATGCACAAGTGTGATTTGCATATGGTTAGTTGCCCCTAGATGAGATGCATAATGTGTTTATTAGGTTATTACCTACATTCTTAATGCGTAGTTATAGGATGAAAGTAATTAGCAATAAAAGACTCGCATAAATTCGGATAAAAACCAATAAAAGAATAAGCAATTAACTCATTAAACTCCAATAAAATCATTTATTAAGAAAACTATAATAATAAAAAGGTTAGCCGAGGTTTGGAGGGTTTGATGAGGTGGAGTTCGAGATTACGATGCCAACTGTGAAAGAATGGATGGAATCAGAGTTAGGATGGATAAACAACAATAAAAAGAAGGTGTGAGGACCTATTTGTAAATATCAGGGAGCTATCCATGAATATTAGAAAGGTCAAGGGTTTAGATGCAAAAGGGTATTTTCTTGAATTCAAAGAATTATTCTTGTGTTGGAAAAGGTCTAGGAATATAATTTTGGGTGTACAAGCTTGGGTGGCTGTAGCATTTTAGGTTGTGTGGCTGATAGGTGTAGCCGGTCGGTTCTTTTTATTTTATTCATATAAATAGGGCTTGTTTTATCAGGTCCACTGGATTTGAAATGGAGGGCTGAGTTTTATTGGGTGACGTTGACACATATCAGCCCTCGGATTAGGTGTGGATGATCAAGATTTAAAACAATGAAAGAGGGGGGTTGGGTTTTAATCCTAGCCGTCGATGGAAAATCAGGCGGCTAGGGTGCGCCGGTGGGCTTTGGGGGCGGCCGAACAGAGGAAAGGCGGCGGCGCCACCCAGGCCGCTCGCCAGAGAAGGGAGCTCGGCCTCCGGAGAGCCAAGCTCGACGAGAAGAGGCTTGGGAGAGAGAGAGGAGAAGATGGCGAATTCAACTATGGGGTTATCGTCGTCCAGGGGCAATCGAGGAGGGCTGGCGGCGGAGTCCGGCGGCGACACACGGTGGCGCTCGCGAGGGTGAGGCAGAGGGCTCGCCGGAGGAAAACGGAGAGGCGGGGGAGCACCATGGAAGCTCGGTGGAGCTGTTGGTGGCCTCAGCGGAGTGAAGCAGTCGGCGGAGCGGGCTGGCGACGTGGTGCCTCGGCGGCGTGCTGCGGCGCACGGTCGGGGGCGCCAGCGTCACAAATATGTTACCCAGCGAGGTGGGGGAAGGAAAGAGGGCAGCGAGGCGCGGCCGCATTTGAGCTCAACGAGGCTTTTAATAGGCGGAGCAGGGGGTGTCGGGTGGAGCAGCCGGAGACGTGGCGATGGGACTCGCCCCGATATTTTCGGTGACGTGACGAGATGGTTTCGGACGGCGGCTTCGGGTCGTGGCAGCAATGATGGCGGGCAGGGCGCGAGGTCTTCCGGCGTGATGATGGTGGGCGACGCGGAGGGCGCGGTGGCGCACTGCCAATCTACGCGGGTTCCCGCGGAGGCGATGGCCGTGGCAGCGCGCAAGCCGGGAAGAGACGAGGGCGGCGCGGAACAGTCGGGAATAGACAGGCGGGCAGCTGCGTGAAGCCGAGATGGGACGGCGTGGTGGCCGATGCGATGGGACGACGAGGGCGCGCGCGCACAGGCGCTGTCTGGCCGTTGGGGGAAGAAACCGCTACAATGGCGGAAGGCTGGGCTGGGCCCGCGTGGAAGGGAAAGGAGGGAAAGTGGGCCGGTGTGCAGTTGGGCCTGCGCGAGGAGAAGGGAGGAGCTGCTGGGCCGCCAGGGAAGAAAAGAAGGAAGAGGCGCGCGCGGGCTGGACCGAAGAAGGAAAAGAGAGGGAGGAAAGGAGGGGCTCGGCCCGTTAGAGGTTTTTGATATTTAGGAAATTCTGAATTTTGCTTTTAAAACTAGAGATTCGAAAAGATTCAAATTCAATTCAAAAAAATTCAATTGAGAAGGATTCAATATTCAATTGAACTTAAATCTAAATTCAAATAATATTAAATAAGAGTGAACAAAATAAACAATTAAATAAATCAAAAAGAAAAATGAAAAAGGAAAATTCAAATGAAGGGGAAAAGAAACGGAGCAATCACTTGGCAAATTTCTATTTTATAACTTTTGAAAGTCCCAATTCTAATTATTCTATGCTTAATTAAAAAGTTTTGATATTTTGCAAGAATAGAAAAATAAAATTTATGCGCAAAATTTTCCAGGAGTGATTTTTGTTTCCGATTTAAATTTACGGGTGTTACACTCCACTTGCTTGATACCAAAAGGACCACCTTGTAACTAAACGCCATGTAGAGGCAGTCACTTGTACCTCACATCCTCCAGCTATCCATCAGAAGTAGGCGCATTGTCAAGCGGCCAACTTCATCGGGCGGGCGAGACCGTGGAGGGGGTTGCCGACAGGGTGGTTTGGTCCCTGGTTTTTTTTAGAGTTAGGTTTTCTGTCCTCTAGCGATGGCGTCGGCGTGGATGAGGAATAAGTCCTTCCGAGCTCTTCCTCGCTTCGTTGATGCTTCACTGCAGCATCGGCGGCAAACTCGTGGAGGGGGTGCTCCCAGAGTGGAGCTCCTTTCTAGGAGTCGACCTTCGACTTCTCATCAGTCCGATAGGGAGGTGAGTTCGTCGGCCTTTTGCTTTGTGGGTACTGAGGCAGCTGTGGGTTGTGCGGCAGCTCGGAGAGGCGGTCGGGCTTGAGGTTCCCACGGCGACACTCATAGTCGTTGGCGAGTCTGGTTCCGTAGTCGTTGGAGCTTGGGATGCGGTCCCAGTCGATGTGCGTACAGTGTTGGCTTCGTCTCGTTCATGGGGACGAGTGTCTTCTTTGGCTCTCTTCAAAGCCTTTTTGGCGATGGAGCTCCTTCGGTTCTCAGGACGGTGGACAAGTTTGATGGCTCTCCGCGGCCGCAGGAATTTGGTTGTTTTTCTTACTATGTAGGGTTTGGCTGTCCTTTGTATCGTCTCTAATTGTATCTGTATTTGTATGGTACTTTGTATTATTTCCTTGGCTATGAATGCTGATATGGTTCACTAAAAAAAAAAAGCGGGCGTGTTGGGATAAATAAGTTTTGTAGTAACATCAACAACATGCAATAGTAAATCCTTCATCGGTAGATGAAATACTTTCTGGCACTACATTAAGGCCACTTGCTTGTATATCTGCTGAAAATACAGAAGCACGTTAACATATCAAATAAATAAAGGGCATATTGGGAACAAATTGCTTGCTGCGAATGGAATCAAACGCAGCAGAAAGCAGTATTTCCTTGACGGTAGGAATGAGCTTGTGGTTAGGATAAGGGATGAGAAAATGTAATGCAGAATCAAATGTGTATTTTCCATTTGTAAATTTGATTTCACTTTAACTATTAGATGAATAATTTGTTTGCCACACGAGTGCCAGGATATTACTCTCTCCTCCGGTTACGAAACTAGAATTCCTGGTACAATAAGCTGTTTTCAGTGTGACAATGATCTAGATGAAGAGCCACCAATGTCACATAACACTATGATAACAATTGCCTTCCATTCGTTTCCTCGTGTCCTTGCTGAATTCAATGCCATGTTTCTCTCTGAACATGAACTGAAACAGTACCAGTTCACGTGAAGTGATTAAGAAACATATCTGTCCCTGTGTGTTTGAAGTCACCATGCATGCCTCCAAACGAGCACAAATCAGATACCGCCAACACATGCAGCTGATAATCAATGCACACTTCCATCAACTCTGATTATGCGACTGGTCTCAAATGAGTAAAGTAAATTATTTTAGCTCAGAACCGTACGTGATACATGGGGATGTTAATTATGCTTAAACCTGTAAGTGGTTTGGCTTGGAACCGGTTTTACTGGTCTGGTTTTCATTTGGTTTAGAATTGAATCGGTGCAAATGGGTCAAAGTGAGCTACGGTTTAGTTTGGATTCGATTCGTTAGAAAAATAGTTGATTCAGTTTGGATTCAGTCTAGTTTCAGAATGGGTTAGACCCGGTTCTTAAACCGTGGGTGGCACCCAGATCCTAGCCCCTCGATCTATCGGTGCTCTTGCTCGCCGCAGCCTCATGCTCCACCTATGTCTTCCTGCTCTCACTCACCGCGGCCACGCTGCATCCCGGCAAAGCCGTCGCCATTTACTTTCAGGATGCTGAAAATTGCCCTTTCGCCGCGCTTGGCCCCACGCACTCCCCGACCAGCTTCCCGCTCACGGAGGCCGGTGACGAACCAGAGCCCCATGAAGTTAGGCATCGCCGTAGAGGACGTGGCTGCGCTACCGCCGCCGCCAGTCGAGCAACGGGCCGAGCACAGCGGCAACCGAAAAGATGGCTGATAAAGCAAGCCGCATGAAGACGTCGAGTAAGACAAGCACGCGACATGCACTCATGGCATGGCGGGCACGCCCCAGAGCTCAGCCATGCGCGCATGGCTGCAGTAGCATGCGGCAACCGTGATGGTGAGCATCCCTCACATGGCGAGTTGTGTTCGATCCTCACGCCGCAACATGGCGGGTAGCTTTTCACACCAGCATGAAGACTGTACATGTGCGCGAGTAGGAGGAAGGCGAAGAAAATTGCGTGCGTCCGCCATTGCCTATGGCCACGCCCAGGCCACCTATTTTGCTTGCCCTTCTATTGTGTCCGTGAAAGCAGAGCTTCACCTAGCCCAAGGTCCAGTTCAGAGAAATAAGAGAACAGTGGAACTGCTCGTCCCTTTCACCTTTGTAATAATGCTCGATGGAAAGCAACTTGTTCTGAGTTTTGGGTTTGGAATAGGTTGAAACCGTAGTTCTGAAACAGTTAGAAACTGTTTGTCAATTTGGGTTGGGTTGAAGTTAATGACGGTTTGGTTTGGAATTTCGGAATGAGAGTGATGGTCTGGGGTGGTGTGGATGATACTAGTTGATTTGATAAAACAATTTGGTTCGGTTCCCAAACCATTAGCAGGTTTAATTATGCTGCGTATTTGTTCTTACTTGCAAGACTAACAATCTTAATCTTTGTTGGATAACTACTCCCTTAGATTTTAAATTGTTGACGTCCAGTGCAGATTTACACAAGCTGGCATCAACAATTTAAAAACCAGATGGAGTACTACTAGTCGGTAAAGCGTATAATTATTAGTCACACTAGTTGCAGTAAACACAAATGATGTCACACTAGTTGAAGTAAACACAAATCATGTGTTAGACCTCAGGTTGTTTGCATTCTGTGGTCCCCTATCTGCTCACATCATATTATGTGAAATGTGCGTATCTTTATTTTTAAATTGTTATCATCATTGACTTTTAACTTCAACTTTGATTATTCATTTTATTAAAATAAGTTTATTAAAAAAAGTTTGATGAATATAATATAGTTTGTTATTATTTATGTTACCACTAAACTTGTTTGAATCACAACTTATAAGTTTACATATTTGAATTAATTTTTAAATAAGATGAACGGTGAAAGTTGATATGAAAAATCAATGGTGACAATAATATAGGAACTGAGGGAGTAATGATACACGAGGATATTTTCTATGTCACGTAGGGGTATGTCGTTCTTTCTTGCAAGGATAACCTTATTGAATCGTTGTTGCGTGACTAATTCAAAATTGTCATATATATAGGAGGTAAGACAATTTTGGCTGGCCTAACTGTGAAAAATTTGATTAACATGATACGCATAAAATTAGTAACAGATGGCCAACACACATGAAATTAGGTGCAGATGGCACAGTACAAGCGTTTTATAAGGACATATGATTTGTCAACTCAATGATAAGCATCGTTTCTTCCAGCCTTGAATGGGACGGGTAACTTAAGCTCTTTATCTACTTGTATGTCAGCAAGTACAAATTAGATCCATGCTCCATCTGTTACAAAATTATTGTTGCCGGTTAGTTCAAATTTGAACTAATCAACGAAGAAATATTGAAAATGATGGCCAGTATATATATACATATATAGCATATTAAGCACATGTTCAGGTTAGGTGCAGGATCTAATATATTTTCTGAAGTTGACGCAAATGATATGTTAAGGTATCAGGTTGTTTGTTTGCTCTAGCCCCTATCTGAATGCATTGATCCATGGTAGCTTCGTATTTGTATCTGGTACAGAGCTGATTATTTAAACAAATCCCTGATGAACACGAGTACCGCGTACATACGTGGAATTTGAATCCCCGTGGGTTTCCATTGACAACGAAAACGAATCGGCAGTAATTTCTTGAATTTTCGAAATGCATTGACAAACCTGAGCTTGTGCAGGTCAGGAGATATATGTAGACAGTGACATGTATAATGTAACTGAAACCTTGGACGATGGACCCCTACTTCGACGATCGATCGGCACTCTCGTCACCTCCAATTCGGTAGTTTCAGTCTTGCAAGCTTCACGTGCGTCACGAATTCTTTTTTTTTTTCTTTGAGGAATACACGTGCTTCAGGACTTCAATGATTAGTCAGCAGAGTCGGCTCGAAATGGACACATAAAATGGATTTTCTCAGATTTTAGAAGTTGCTCCCACAAACGATGAAAGGTACAGTACTTAATTATACCAGTAAATATTTACGCAGCGAAATGAAGTGTAACAGCAAATAAAAGAAATGCTGTCCAGAACCTGAACCTTATCGAACTCTACCAGAAACTCTTGCTTATTATGAATGATAAAACTAAGATAATATAAAAACACATTTTTCTGGAAAATACTTCTTGGCCATTTTCAGTAAAAGAAGTCTGGGTAAGCGTTTCACACAGATAACTGAGAAACTATGCATCACTTGAAACAAAACTGCTGACATATTACTGAGATGTTTATGGGTCCTTATCACGCAAAAGTGCTAAAAAGCAAACATCTTTTATGCTCAGTGACTTACTTGACACCTCTCTTCCGACTCCAAAATTAGCTAGCTTTGATATGGTGGGATAGGCAATTTCGCAATCTATATATATATATATATATATCAAAAATTAATATGTGTATTTTCCTGCACAAAAGTTCTTTCTGATATACATTGAAATACTATACTTCAACTTTGGAAGCTATAATGCTTAAGCCTGTACTTCTAAATACTTTTCTGACATTATATCTAATAAAAATTTGCTAGTTAATTTCACTATATGATTACAGAAATATAGGGAATGCAGAAATTCTCGGATAATCTGTTATGTTATTGCTATATCATCCAAAATACACTAAATTCGAAAAAGAATCATGTCGGCGTCAATTCCTTTTGGGACACTGACAACCTGCCGACTGGTATCTGGTAAGGAGAGTGCAATTATCTTGGCGCTCTCAACATATCTCTCAAACTTCATATGGTTATTTTCAGCGTTCCTTTTCGGCTTATCCGCAACTTTTGACAGGCTCACTTCATTCAGGCGAAAAACATCTGTGGCAATAGCCAGCTCCTGCTTCATGAAATGGTACTCGATCGCTTGTTTCCTGGACGTCCAGTCACCAGTTTTCCAATCGAACTGGTAGAGAGGGAGGAAACGGTGACCATATTCTGCGACGAACTCAACGGCGGCGAGGATGAATTTGAACTCCTCCTTCGACAGATAGTAGGCAAAGCTCAACCTAGTCCATCCTGGTTTCAGTCCATTATACCCCTGCGAGAATTATTACAATAAACAATAACATAAGTACAATATATATCAATCACCAGATAAATAGTTGCACTGATTGATCCAGTCTACACTCAGATAATACTATATATTTACCTCTAAAATAGCAGACCGGATGCGAAGGGAGAGTTCGTTTTCAACGTTGAGTAATATGTGACCATAGGGACCTGCACAAGCACAGCCTCCCCTTGCCTGGATGCCGAAAAGATCATTCAGAAGCCTTGTAACAAACCGTCCATGGAGAGGCAGGCGCCTGGGCCTCGCCTCCTTCAATGGCGCATCGTATCCAGGCTCGACGACCGAGTGAAACCATGAATCCTCCACGGGAGGGTAGATGAGGAAGGAGAAGATTGGTAGCCTCTCGACGTTTGTGTTGCCAAGAACCCTAACCTTCGAGTTGCTAACGAGCCTTTTCATCGCCATCTCAGAGTATACTTGCTCTCGGAGACCCATGGTGTCGTATCCAATGTACTCCTTGACCCAAAACGCAAGTGATGCACGGATCTTCTGGATGATCGGTGGTGTTCCGGCATCCTCTCGCTCCTCGATGTCGTCGTAGTACACCGTGTCCTACAGATCATACATACACGATGATTTGATCAGGAAATGAACTATGGAAACATAGTTGTATTGCCATTGTTGAGCTTATGTAGCTTTGTATTTCACCTCCTCATTGAAGCCGTTCACATAAGCCACAGTGCCACCACCGCATGTTGAGGGAGGCTGAGAGCTGAGCCGATACAGTGCCTTGTTCATGAGAAGGATGCCAGGAGTGCCCGGGCCGCCGACGAACTTGTGCGGGCTCAGGAAGACGGCGTCGTACCCATCGATTTCACCTGACTTCATCTCGATCTTGACGTATGGACCACTACTCAAATGACACAAGTTAGAGACTCGGTGATGGAGTTCCATGATACACAAGCATGAAGGAATAGAAATGAAGGGCCAGCCATGCTTGTCTACAATCATCTTTGTTCAGCATTTTGAGAATTAAATTTTTTCCATAGAAAATTTGAAAATTTAAACACTAGCCCCTTTGATTTATTGCCAGTGATGCCTTGTCAGAGGAAGATAAAATTTCAGGTGACTTCAACTTCAACACGGAGAAATTAAACATGATCCAGAGCAGGTCAACATACATAGTTGCAGTTCATACTCTACAAGTCGGTCTCCTTTTCGCTTCCTATTCAATGCAGAGTAGAAAAACTAGATGTACGGACGAGGTAAATATGTGCGAGAATTTATGTTGGCTATTCATGAAATAATGTTTATTGTCAAACCCATCAGTATCATATCAAAGCAAATGGGATATATATGATATATTCATAAAAAAATGGTTAAATTCTGTCACTCTCGTGATGGTGTATCGTCATGGCTCGCGTTCCGTATTATTGTGATGCATGGCCTTATCGTCTCGCTCTCACCTGGCGGCGAAGTCGAAGCACGCGAAGGCGCCGTGCTCGTGCAGAACGCGGGCGATCTCCCTCGTGTCTGTCATGATACCGGTGGCGTTGCTGCACGCAGAGAAGGATCCCAGCATCGGCCGGTGCGCGTAGTCCGGCGACGCGAGCGCGCGCCGGAGTGCGGCCACGTCGACGAGCCCGTCGGAATCGACGCCGATCTCTACGACCTCGGCGAGGCTCTGTCGCCACGACAGAAGGTTGGAGTGGTGCTCGTACGGCCCGACGAAGACCACCCACCGCTCCACGGCGCGCAGCTGCGGAACGAGGCGGCGGCGGAGCTCCGCGGACGGCGCCGCCACGCCCATGACCTCCTGCAGGCGTTTGATGGCCGCCGTGGCGCCGGAGCCGCAGAAGAGCAGCGCGTCGCTGGGGCCCGCGCCCATGCAGCGCTTCACGTAGCGCGCCGCCTTGTGCACCAGCCGCGTCGTCTTGCTCCCGACGTGGCTGTCCTTCGTGTGCGTGTTCCCTGCACATACGTACACAATGACAGCATACGAATCAGATGAACCATGCACGTGAGGAAGAAACGAGCTCAAGTTCATGGCGTGGGCGTCCATATATGTGTGTGTTCTGCAGCTTCGTGCGTGCTCACCATAAAAGGGGAGAACCTCCTTGACGAGGTAGTCCTCGATGTACTGCAGGCTCCGCCCGGAAGCCGTCTGGTCGGCGTACGTGAGCAGTCGCCGGCCGAACGGTGTGTCGAACTCGACGTCGTTCCCGATCAGCTGCGAGCGGAGCCACTCCACCTTCTCCGCTGCATTATCAGCGACGTCTCCATCTGCCTTCTCATCCTCCGACGTCGTGACACGGAGAAGACTGAGCAGGGTGACCATGCCCTTTGCTTCCTTCGCTCCTACCGCCTCCATGGTTACAGCTTCTCGCAATACAGAAGGCGCCGGCATTGTTCTCTCCCTCGATCGATCGCAAACAATATATGGCAGCTCGCTACCCAGCTATCGCGTCTATGGCATTGGCAACAGCGATGTTCCTACGTAGTTCCGTATCTCTGCAACTATACGTATGGTATGGCTTGAAGGTTTTGCTGCTTTTGCATGGGCACACATATATATAACGATAGCACGCCATTGAGCTGCACATGTGCTGGACGCCTCGAGGAGGAAGACGATGGATAGGAACAGGGAATGGGAACGGAAAAGGACTGGTTCGCCGTGGTCAAGGTGATTGCTTCCTTGTAGTGGTGAGTGGTGACCAATTGGCCATTCGCCATTCCTGCGTTTCACAGAGCAGCATTAATTCATTGGCAATTACTGAAGGTTCTTGCGTCAGATTGGACTTAGCTGCTCACTTTTGTTCATAAATATAAGTTATTTTAATATTTAAAATTTATTTTTTAATATGTGTTATTCTTATTTTTCAATACACTTTTCTCTTTTTCTAATACACTTTCTCTTTTCTCAATAAATCTCTATCTTTATCTTTTTTCCTACTCGTTTTCTGCGTATCATCATTTTTCACTTTTTATTAATTTTCGAGCCCAGAGCTAAAACAACTTATAAATAAAAATGAACAAGAACGAACTATAAAAACAGAGGGAATAGAATTTTTCCAAGTCGTTTAATGCGTCGCATGCATGAATGAGAAGCGTGTGTACGTCTCGGCACAAACCGGAGGGACTGGTTCACACTTCACGCACGTATCACACTGACACAGCTATGCGTAAACAAAGACCGGTCCATCGCAGCTTTGCATAAGGGCACCTAGGGTGATAAAAAGGTTTGACTCGTGGATAGGAGTGAAACGTATCGAAAAAATGAACTAAATATTGTAAAGATCAGATTGAATTTCTATTCGTTTTTTAACTAAAATTTAACAAGCATCGAGTTAGTTTCAGAAAGCATCTTTAGCCGTGGATCTTTTCACAAATTAAATCGGTCCTTTTTAAAATTTTAGTTCAAAAAATAATAAAAAATTGATCTGATTCTAATTTGATCTAGCTCTCTATTTTTAATTTATTTTTTTTATCTGTTTTCACCTCTAAAGGCACCGCGTGGCCAAATGCATATTGTATGTGGCACACGAGGAGAAAGAATACTGTTCACCTTAGCTTGGATTGAGACATGTTATGCACAAATTGTTGTCAAGCAAGGTGTAATTTGCTGTTTTATTCAAACTTGGAGAGCGATGATGAGAGGGAAGTATGACACAAACCCCTACCACACAAATTTTCTGCTATAAAATACGTCACTGCAAGACGGATGCCGCTTAGTCGGTGACAACAATTTTAGAACCGAGTATAAAACACAAGAAAAGGAGAAACGGATACCGTATATAGCTTAGGTGGCCTAACCATATGTTCAACACGCTTGGGAAGTAGACTTCTTTGTCAAACAATCCAGAATACGTACGTAATAATCTGAAATGGTAGTCAGATCAAGAGATGAACTGGTGCCATCTAATGTGACTGCAACTAGTGCAGGCGCCAGCCCCGTTTTTCTCATGCTGTACTTGCTGAAATTAATCTCTTTGCGTCTTGACTCTGACTCTTGAACAGTTTTCGCATGTAGACGAAAACGATCGAGATAATCAAGTGGTTGGCGTTTGGTGTTCATAAGTAGCAAGTTTCAAGCGTATAGATGACGTTCGATCTGATTTTCACATCGTTCAAACATGAAATAAACTGCAGCTTAATTATCTCATCTTTTCCTTCATTCTTCCAGCCCTGTAACACACGCGTTTATGTTCCACGTACTGGTACTAGTACTACAGATGTTGATCAGGATAGTCAAACAACAATTATCACCAAGCGGATGGATTGTTCCCGCACACAAGGTTGAAGGTATAGCGTATAACTAGCTAAAAACTCGATCGGTTTCCAGGAAATTCACCAACTCTGACGAACGTAGGAGAAACTATAGATCGTTGAACACGTGCTATGTATATACGATTTCTAGCTCCATTCACTGATGAAGTGATGAGATGTTTCTGTTTAATTCTGTAAGATTTGGATAGAATACGTTGCTAATCTATCCTGTATAGATTACTGTTGGCAGTTCTGCATCATGCACAAATTAATCAGTCCACGCCCAGTTGTTGCATGATTGATCAGAAGATTTCGGCCGAAGAAAATGGGCGCGTCCATCGATCTACACAAAAAAGGGCAGATATCGATCATTGTCCCTAGTTTCCAGATAGCTCCATCCGGTTATAGAATACTGTTCTTAATTAATACTACATCTATTCTAAAATAAGTGTTCGTTTAGATTCCGACATCTAGCTTTGATCAATGATTTTTTTTATAAATTCTGTTAACTATAGAAACCTAGTATCTATACTTTTAAATTCATCGTAAAAAATACATTCATAATATTATATACACTTATATATATTAAAATTAATTTGTATTTATAAAAGTTATTAGTCAAGTTATTTTTAACTAAAATCCAAATAGACACTTATTCTGAGATAAAGGGAGTATAATTTTATTTTGCAAAGAACTAAGAACAATAATAGTTCTCGAGTTACCTCCAACTGTATCGACCACGCTGTTATGAAAAGATTTAGGAGAATGCCTGGAAGAAGCACTGTTCTTGATGCTGGTCCGGTACATCAGCGAGCTACGAATTCGTGGTCCTAATGCTGCCGTCGTAGACGGCACAGCGACTGGGACAGCGTTGCGGGACAGTTTGCAGCCGCTGCGCTGTGCTGCCGTGTTTTTTTTTTTTATGAAAGGGAGATGAGAAATAATTAGTGATGGAAACGATATGGAGCATATATATATATATTTCCCCTCTCCTATATTGTATTCATATCTTCTGTTATCTAATTTTTTATGACGTTGCTACAACATGCATGATAAGGAAAAAAAAAAACCTAGCTTGATTGAAGAATAAAAAATTTAGTGCATTTGATAATTAAGCATCAAATAAGCCGGAGCAGCTCATCACACACAACATTATTCAAATGCGAAGATGATAGTACAAATGTTATTTTTCCATGTTCTAGTACGTTGGAAGCTAGTCACACGCACACAGAGACATGTATCCAATGATACCGGGACTTACACACGTTGTACCATGCACCACAAGAACTATCTGCCATATGTGTTGGAGAATTATGGGAAGAATCCGTCGGCAATTGTATACAGTCGGCAAAAGTACAATCTATCGGTAAAAACAATAACTGTCGGTCAAACAAACAGTGACTGTCGGTAAAGTAATAACTGTCGGCTAAGGTAAAACAAACAGTGACTAAATGTCGGTAAAAGTAATAACTATCGGCAAAGGTTTTGCCACAGCTTCGACTGCGACTGTTTTGAAAGTGTCGGGATAATTTTTATCAACAGTTTTTTTGCCGGTAAAGGCTACATTTGCCAATAGTAGAAAATGTCGTTAAAAGGTGAAAATGGTATATTGATTTTTTTAATAAAGTTTTCTTTTTTTTAACATGGTATCCCGTTGTGGGTTGACACCGCTCCTAATTTGATCTATAAAGAGCCACTGGAAAAAAAAAGGGGTATTCTTGGTTGATGGAATAATCTATTCCGATAAAAAGTCTCTAATTTATTATATTGACGCTATTGACTTCTAACATCATATTTGACTATTCATCTTATTAAAAAAATTATGCTACATAAGGTTGTAATTTATTTTATCATCAATATATTTGGAACACGGTCAATAATTTTACACATTTGAATAATTATTTTGAATAAGATGAATAATTAAAGATTATGCTATAAGTTAATGGTGTTAATATTTGAAAACCGGGTGCAGGGGTATCTGTTTTATTTCTCAGGTTATAGCTGCCGTAAGAGCCAGGAGTCAAATAATCTTACTAGTTCTGCCTGAACTCTGGAACCATTCTCTCCACTCATGTCTTGTGGTCCAAAGCAGCCCAGTGGGCGTCGAACTGAGCTGAAACAAAGCTGAAAAATATCAATTCGTTGTAGGCAAAACCGGAACAAAAGCACTTCCAAAACAACCAGAGATAGCGGCAAACCAAACCAAACCTGGGAATGACAGGGGAGAAGCAGTCGCAGCACATTTCCTCGCGGAGATGAGCAGCGCGGTGCTGTTCTCGCCAGGTTCGTCTCGTCTCTGTTCTTCACGGAGCAGAGCGGCCTCATCTGTGCTACAGATTTGGTCCATTCACCGTCGCATCAGGAAGAAAGGGAGGGGCTAGCAATGGTGGGTACAAGGCGTGCTTGTCAGCAATGATGGGCTACCATGAGCTCATATTCTTCATAGGCTAGGCAGCATTTTTTTTCATCGAAAGACATGAAAAGCTTTTCCAGCTATTTCACTATAATAAGAAAATAGAGTTCTTTTTTACAGCAAGAGCTGCACAACAAGAAGGCCGAATCTAGGAGCAGGCTCCACAACATATGGAGCTTTGGAAAACGAACATTACGCCGTCAAGATGGCCGAGTTGTCGTCTTGTCGAAGCCTCGAAGGCGCCACTTTCAGGTACTGGCCCGAAAGCTAGGTCATGGGTTAGAATGCTATTTTCGACTTAATTTTTTTTTTTACTTTTGCCTTTTTTTTCAATGCGAGCTGGCACATTTTGTTATTTGATGACTGTGTTCACATTTTTAATCGCTCAATCAACTTAAAACTGATAGCATGGTTCGACCTGGATCCGTACCATATTTCTAGGAGATTTGTCTAGGGAGTTTTGTTACAGTGTTTAGCTCTAACAATAAAAAAAATAAAAAGATATCTACTCTCTCTGTGTTCACTTTTATATAAGTCCTTTGGGTACGAAAATTAAGAAAAAATAAAAAATATAGTACACAGAAAACGAGAATGAAAAAGATAGAGATAGAGATTTATTGGAAATAGAGAAAGTATATTGAAAAGAGATAAATGTGTATTGAGAAGTGAGAATGATATATATTGAGGAACAAATTTTGAATGTAGAATGATTTATATTTGTGAACGGAGAGAGTAGTAAAAAGTACTTTGAGTTGTGTACCGGTAGCAAATATGATAGATCTGGTATTAATTTTTAAAATTTAATTGTTTAAATTTAGCACCTGAACTATTAATTCTATTATTGGTCCACAACTTAAAATACTCTTTAGTCAGTATCTCCTTATCTTTAAACGATAGTTCTAATCTGATAACCATTTATTATTAACGCTAATAAGCACTCGTAACAAACTTCGACAGCGGAAAAAAAAACTCTGTTTATATTGAGTACAGTCATAGGCCACCAAGTCGCTCTTGGCAAACTAAAACGAAGCCAAAAAGGATCATCCATCGAACAAATTTAGTGACAGAATTATTAGATTTACAATCAAAAAAAGATCGAATTCATAGAAATATGCAAAGAGCTATTGCAATCTGGAGAACTACGCTATGATCTACTAGTACGCAATTTGCATGTAACACAGTAGGGCATCGACGTCCAATCTCTACACTACAGACTCAAAAGGGGAGCTCTGCAAGCTTCCGCATCTCAAGAGAGAAACTCATCTTCCAAGTCCGCCGCGATCACGGCGAAGCCTAGCTCCTGCGCTCATCCGGGCACCGCGGAGCATCCCATTGAACCCCGGCCGCACGCGGGGCCGGTAGATTTTCCCGTCCGCGTCGAGGACCTTAATGTTGAAGATGCACCCGGCGATGCGCCGGCCTAGACCGAGCCGGCCCCGGTGGTTGAAGTGGCACAGGACGAGGCCGTCCCGGTCGCCGCCGCCGCCAACTCGAGCCCGGCAGAGCGGGCACGTGCCCTTCGCCTCAAGCCACGGCACGACGCAGCAAGGGTGGTACGCGTGCGCGCACGGCGTGACGAGCGCGGGCGCCCCGGGGTTCAGCGGATCCATGCACACGGCGCAGTCGCGGCCCGCGTCGCGGACCGTGACGGTCGGCAGCAGCAGCAGCTCCAGCTGCTGCTGCTTCGTGACGCGGAGCCTGGTGTTGGGGTCCGGGTCGCAGCTGTAGAGGAACGCGCGGGAGTCCACGACGTCGACGACGGGCTCGAGTGCCGCGGCAGGGTGGCCGCATCGCGCGGAGCCGTTGCTCGCCGCCGCCTCGTCAAGCTGGTCGCCGGGATGGCGATGGAGGCGGCTGCACGCGTGACACCAGAGAGATTGCTCCGGGCGGTTGGCGGTGGCCATCACGCGAGTACGTGATCGATAGGGGGGGGGGGGGGGGCTAAAGGCTGGGGTATTTATGAGTCGCGGCTCGGCTAGACTCCGAGAAGGAAGTTGAAATTCCTCGAGCTACCCCGAATTGCTCGGGCTTGTCGTTAGATCCCTGCCCGCTTTGATCGGTGTCCTAACAAAAAAAAAATTAGTTCAAATATAACCGAATTTCTTGCCATAACAACAACAATTAGTTGTTAAATTATCGTAAAACATGAGTCTATTTAAGGCAACTGATGATTATATTCTCACAAGGATCCAACAATCTGCATGAACAAGCAAATTAAACAAGGTAAATATTAATAAAACATATTAAATAATCAGTGTAGTACAAAGACTCCAGGGTAGCTTTCCATTCATTGACCATTATATTTTCATCGCATAATTCTAGCAAACAGAATTCGAAACAATGCAAGTTCTGAGGAGAAATGTAATGGTCATAGTATCCAACACAAGCAACAGAATTGACAGCAAGCTGGGTATCAACAATGTTCCAAGTATTGCTCCAAGTGTTGTCAGTCTTGCACCAAAAGAATGAGCATCTTCTTGCATGGCAAAATAGTTACCCCAAGGCACGCAGTCAAGTCACGGCAAGCTGAGTTCACATCTTTCCACTTGGAACTTCCAAAAGATGAGCTCAACTGCAAGGATCAGTCTCTTCAAGGACAGTGAGACATTTATCCGGGGCTCTGAATGGGAAACTGAGCAGTTGACTACTCTGCCGAATGGGGGAACGCAGCAGCTGATTTTTCAATTTGAGATCTACGGTGGAAAATAAAAGTGATTAACATAGATTTTCCCATTTGACCATTCAACTTAGATCACCCAATCTGCCACACTGCAACTCAGCCATTTAGGGCTTGTTTGTTTGAGATTTTGCTTTTGTGCTTTTAGAAAAATTGGTTGGTGACTAGTTGAAAAAAACGATCCAATAAAATTTAAATATTGAGTTTTGTAATATATTTTTAGCTTTTCAGCACACCAAAAGCCAGAAAGCAGCCCCAGAATGTTCTTTTCAGCATTTAGTACATTTCATCAAAAACTTGCTTTTCAACTTTTTAAAAGCAAACTTTTTAGAACCCGTTTGTTTCAGCTTCTGGCTTTTCAACTTTTTTAACTGAAAAAGTCAGCTGAAAAGCTAAAACAAACATGGCCTTAGTTATGACCAAACTAGAATCTTACAAACAATCAAACTAGAATCCTAGAAAGAACCAAATTATAATCCTAGAAAAAACCAAGTAGATATGTTTGATCAAGGCGAGCTTACAGAGATAGCAGTAAAAGCCGATGGATATCTCAAGCAAGAGAGATCACAGATTAAACTCAGCTCTTCTTTCAATGAATGGGCAACTTCTGCACGTACTCTGGGATCACTGCATCTTAAAGTAGGGCACACACTGCCAACAGAATGCGTTGAACAGAGATATTAAGACAGAAGGCGATCCCAAAACATGGAAAATAGGAATTTATGGAAGAACAATGATCTGAAAATGACATAAGGGCAAACCAACGTGAAAAAAACTAACAACAATTTCTATTGCAGTTTAACAATAATATTTCTTATGGAGTTATGGTAGATAATACTATTCAGTGCAACTATGGCAAACAAATTTCTGTTGAGTATTTGCTAATCTACAAGAAAATGATTGATCACACTGATAAGTGATAAACTCTAAGGCTGTTGCAATTTGAAACTGCCAAGCAACTTTAGCAGCTGAATAAATCAAAGGTGCCTGCATCGTGCTCTTTATGCACTAACGTAGTGGTTAATTCCATCATATGCTGCATCTCCATAGACTGATGGAGCAAAATATCATTGGAGACAAATGTCTGAACTGTTCCACCTAACTCTATCCAGCTACTGCCAGGCACCTTGTTTCCGCAACTAGTCCTCATCACACCCCTTACTTCCGCAAGTTCTTTCCACGCTCCTGCAGCAGCAAATGTGTTGGACATAAGAAGGTAATTTACTGGTTCACTTGGCTCGAGGCAGAGCAGCCTATCCATGGCCCACTTTGCCAACTCGATTTCACCTTGCATCTTGCAGGCCCCAAGAAAAGCTCCAAAGACATCAGCATTTCCATCGCAGGAAAGTTTGACTACAACATTGTAAGCTTCTTCGATCCTACCAGCTCTACCTAAGAGATCAACCAAACAAGCAAGATGTTCTGGACTTGGATCTATTTGGTATGCCCTCGTCATCAAAAGGAAATACTGTAAGCCTTCTTCAATGAGCCTGGCATGACTGCAGGCAGATAGGACTCCGAGAAAGGCAACTCCATCAGGTTGTATACCTTGTTGCAGCATTCTCTCAAACAGATGAATTGCATTCTTGGCATGGCCAAGGTATGCCAACGAAGAAACCATTGAAGACCATGTAATAATATCTGGATTATAAATCATGGTGAATATTCTCGCTGCCTCCTGAACAAAACCGTTCTTGCCATATGCCAAGATAAGAGCGTTGCCCACCTGGAGAAAGTCCAGAGCCCCTCTCTTTACAGCGTAAGCATGGACTTGGGTAGCCTCATTGGCAGCTGCCATGTTGGCGCAGGAGCTGA
Organism: Zoysia pacifica; assembly: GCA_001602315.1. NCBI lineage: Eukaryota > Viridiplantae > Streptophyta > Magnoliopsida > Poales > Poaceae > Zoysia > Zoysia pacifica. The sequence goes on along the minus strand of BCLH01000973.1, from coordinate 21,734 downwards.
GCACGCTGGCAAGCGTGAGCTCATCAGGACAGGAAAACCTGTCTCTCAGCATCAGTCGGAAGAGCTCCAAGGCCTCCTTGCCTTCCCCGTTCTGGCCGTAGCACACAACGATGGCGTTCCAGGAAACGACGTTCCGTACCACCATGTCGTCAAACACCTTGCGCGCGTCGGGGACCTTGACGCACTTGGCGTACATGTCCAAGAGCGCGGTTGCGACCACCTCGTCCGCGAGCAGACCTAGCCTGAGCACGAGTCCATGCACCAGGGCTCCCCTCCTGAGCAGAGGCCCGGCGTCGGTGCCGCCGCGACCACGACGCGGAGGACAGAGCAGGGCGCTGAATGTGAACCCGTCACCGGCGAGCCCAGACTTCCGCATCTCAACGAAGAGCTCCCAGGCGCGGCGCGGCAGGCCGTGGGAAGCGAAGCAGGAGATCATGGCGTTGCAGAAGACGACATCCTTCCGCGGCGTTTCGTCGAACAGCTGGCGCGCGTTCGACACGAGGCCGGACTTGCCGTACGCGTCCGCAAGCGCGGTGGCCACGCGGAGGTCGGAGGCGCGCCCAGACTTGACGGCCAGCGGGTGGATCATCCATGCGCTGGCGCCGAAGTGGTGACGGCCGCCATCGCCGCCGGAGATGGCTCGGAGAAGCAGGGAAAGGACATTGTGTCGGCCGCATCTCATTTCAAGGCAGGCAGGGCGGCGGGCGGCGGCGGGCTCATCTTTGCTGACCAGAAACGTCGTCCAGACAAGCGACGGCAGATGCGCTCCGTCATCGGAGGGGAGGTGACTGAAGAAGCCAATTCCATTCGAGGCAGCACGAGAGTCCCTGATTTGTGAAAAATATTTTAAAACTGCTCACTTCATTCACTTTTATAAGTTGGTTTAAATTAAAATCTAATTTTTCAATATATATTAATCTTACTATACAATACTCCCTCAGTTATTTAATTGATATCATTGTTGACTTTTAAATTCAATTTTTAAATTTAATTTTGATCATTCGTTTTATTCAAAATATTTGTTCAAATATGTAAAAATTTAGGAGTAAGTTGTGATTAAAATAATTCTAATAATAAATCAAATTATATCAAAATATATGAAATTTATTAAATTTTTTTAATAAGATAAATAGTCAAAGTGAAATTTAAAAGTTAACAGTGATATCAGTTAAAGAACAGAGAGAGTACACGTTTTCTTCTCAAAAATCTCTCTTTCCAATGTAATATTTTTCAGTTATCATTAATCAGCATGCCCAAAGCTAAAATATAAAGTGAACGGATGATGTATTAGCTCTTCCTACCGCTCTAAAGGGACGGTGTAATTCATATCCATCAGATTTATTAATTCATACCGTCTCTACCATCAGAAAGTTTGTGTGGAACATCATAATTTTATTGGCATTTGGGGGCCTTTGGAA
>BCLH01000972.1:73114-100487 GCA_001602315.1 Zoysia pacifica | reverse complement strand
AGAGCAATTATATACTTGTAAAGACAAAGGTGTTGCTCGGCTTAGCAAACTCTGCTCTTGTCTCATGTAATCTTTACATCAATTCTCTACTATTCATGTAATCGAGATTAATTCTGCTGGTTCCTCGTGTAGGTCACTGAAGGCCTTGCCAAACCATTAACGAAATGAAGAGGCATGTAACCTGAAAACGCTACAGATCGAAATTCCTTAAGGGCCATTTGGATCATTTCATTTTGGAGAAATTAAAATCTACACAATGAGTTAAGCTATTTAGCTTGAAATTTGAAATTTCACAACTTTTTCAAGCTCACAAATAAGCCTATTTCGAATTCATAGGGTGGGAGATAAAAATAGATTTTAATTTTATTCTTCAACTTATAACACACTCTTCAACTCACTTTTTTATAATAAAAATACAACGTATAAGTATGTCCCTTGTATGCTTAATAATAAATATACAAATATATTTCATATACAACTATATTAACTTTATTAATCAATGTTTAAATTGTAATTCTTAAAATAAATTCAACTCTAAGGATCCAAACGAGCCCTTACTGAAAAATCATGTCATAATGAGTAGTAATGTAGAGGTTAGAATTAATGGTACTCAGCACCCTCTTCTCTATTTTTTTAGATAACGGAAATTGCATGGTAAAAATGGTCCAAAGAGAAAACAGAAAAAGAAAAGAACGCCAAATGTTGATCAAGCTAGTTATTGGGCAGTAGTGCATTAATTATTTAATAATCTTTGCCAAAGCGCTAGCCCTAATTATAAGGAATATAGGCCCCTCTCATAATTTATACTCTCTGTTTTTACTTGGTGTGACTGTTTGCTCTTAACGCTATCTCTGACTATTTATCTTACTTAAAAGTATGATACATATTATATATTTATTTTAATTTGTTTATCATTAAAGTTATTTGAAACATAACTTATAATTTTATATAATTGCACTAGTTTTTTTTAATAAGAAGAATGGTCAGATATAATATTAAAAATCGATGATTACTATGAAAAAGGAGGGAGTATAAACATAGCAAAAGTTCATACACTAATCCCTACCCACTCAATGACTTCCTTCGATACGTAGGGAAAAATTAAAAAAAAAAATCCCCCAAAGTAGCAAATCAGCCTAACCCAATTAAACCTTAATCAAAATATCCACAACTCTTTTGCTGCAGGTGCGCACTTGTACAGCATATAAAACTCGACATGGGGGAGGGGGGATCACCCTGCAGTATTGCGTTAAGACAATAAATACCTTCTCATGTAGGTCGATAAAACCTATAAAACCCTGACCCATCTTTACACAATAGAACCGCCACCCATGTGAGACCTTACTTGAACAGGACTAGATATAGGACAACATATGACAGGTTCCATTAAACAAAACAACTGAGCGTAAGGCTTAATTGTGCACTTCGTATAGTTCCATGTGAATATCTTAACCTGTTTTGTGGTCACAAAAAGATATCATAAGCAATTTAGTGACATTTGTTTGTAAATAGATTTTGACTATCAAAGTAAATTGGATAACTTTTCTTGTCGAAAACCTCAAATATTTTCAGGATATCATTCTGATATAAACTCCTACTGGGCATTTAATATATATGATGTTAGCGAGGAATGCTTCAGTATACATTAGCAATCAAATAGGAGTATTAAGATTTATCAGCCATATATTATTTTTAGATTATGGTAAAAATGTACCGACCATTGCTTCAGAGAAGCTATAGCCCCTTATTACAAAACTCACAGCACAAACCACTGTCACATAGAAAGACATAAATGACCAACCAAGTTCATGGATACAGAAATTTAAAAGCAAATTCTATTACTAAATCTTCATCCATGGTCGACGAAAATTTGTGTAACTACCGTCTCCATATTCCAGCATGCATACTTCTTGTCTTCTTCACTCTTCTCAAGCTGACTCCAAAATTGGATCCAATATGTTGCCTTGTATAGTGCCTGCATATAAGTTTCAGTTTAAGCTTTATCAAATACAACATCATTTCTACTAAGTCATATACCCCAGCATAAAACCGAAGTCTCAAGAAGTAGTTTGTATCCTTATCTTTCTATCAAAATGCAGTAACCAAGTTCCAAACATATGACCTACTAAGCCATATATTATTAAACATCAGCTTAATAACAATGGTACAATATCTGTTAAACTTGCATTACATCAGACATCTTTTTGTTGGGCCCAAAATTAATCAATTGTGGGTTACGACGTGAAAGATACAACGATCGAAAGTCAAAACTGTTACTGTCACTTTTATTACTGTTTTACCTAGATTAATTAGTCTACACGTGTTCCACACCTCGCTACAAATAACCTATCGGCTCGAGCTAGTTAGTATATATATTTTAGAAATTTAGTGATCTATGCTGCAACACTTTTTTCATACACCATTTTCACTAAAATCCTAGGTACACCACTGAAAGTGATGTGGTGTACGTGGAAAATTATGTAGCATGGCCATGTGGATGTCCAGCTCAGACTAGGCATGGAAATGAAACGACGACCAAAACTTAGGGGGAGGGGGCAAGCTGACTGTTTTGGAGCATAAGATTTTTTTCTCCAAATCATACGTTTTTCTTTGAAATTGAACTGATTTTTGTAAAATTTCTGTCTGATTCTTATAAAATTCCTACATTCCAAAGGAGGCTTGAAGATTTAGAGGTGAAAGTGAGCTTTAGATGATAGTTTGAGGATCAATTTGAGTATTTCACCAAAAATAAATGATTGACATCTCCATCATGTGAATAGACTGAATTGTTTCCTACATAAGTCCATTGTTCTTCTCATATCGACACGCACGAGTTAAATTACTTTATATGCTGGTCCAGAGTCAGCTAGCTACATGTTAATGTTATCCGTAGGCCGTAGCCACATAGAATTAGTCTAGAGCTGTGGCTAGCTGTTTTTGAAATGTACCATGCGTGGTCCACATAGATACGGAGTATATCACTGAAGGGCATGCAGTTATGCTTTAGGGGTAATCAAATATTAGGGGTGGTTTAGACCACTCAACTTGCTTCTCTGACTAAACTCTAAAATTTTATATTTTAAGAAATATTTTAAGTCATCTTGTTATCCTAATTAGACTCGTAAAATTTTATTCGCTCCGTTCTTTGTCATTGTTAACTTCTGATATCATCTTATACTATTTGTTTTATTGTGATAGATATCATACATTTTGTAATAATTTACTTTTCATTAACATATTTAAAACCTAAATTATATTTTACATGTTTGAGGTATTTTTAAATAAGATGAATGATAAAAGGCTAAAATGATGGTAAAAATCAACCATGATAATAATTTACGAATAGATGTAGTATATACCAAAACATTTATTTTGTTCATCTTTGGGCCTTGGCTGGACCATCTCCACTCCAGTCTCTGTTTACCCCTATGAGCGGATTTTGTCAGCATCACATGCAGCTAAATGGTATCTAAGAGCCGTCAGATCTAATAGATCAATGGTTCAGATCTATCCGCTTTGTATCTATCTTTTTTTTAGAGTTTCATTTTTCATAATCCCAATCAGCACCATCTGATGGTGGGAGATGCTGACTTTTTTTTTTCTCATCATCTAACCTTGTGGCCAGCCTTGGGCACTTCCCAGCGAACCGATCATCAGGTGTCAGCCCGGCATGTCCATCTCGGCGTTTAGCAGCTAAAGGCATGCACAGCACGCGTCGCCGCTGATCACTGTGCCGAGAGTTTTTTTAATTATTTAAACCATTTTAATTTAATATTTAAAAAAAAACATGTGCGGAACTAAAATTTCAGATTAAACCTTGTTAGTCATGCCAAATTAGTTGGTGTTATTAAAGTCACAATCACACTGTTATGCCTGGTGTGATTAATTACATGTAAGCGTTGATTTTCATGTAGGATTTGAGTTCAGCCAATTTGATTGACATGATTAACACTAATCACACCAATCATATTAGTGTGATTGGCGTCATTTTCATTTGGGATGATACTCATTTGGCAGTCAAAGTATAAAAATAACTACTTTTATCACATAAACTAAATTGCTCTATTTGCTAGGGCGTGCGGTACTCAACCTGGAGACCAGGGTTCGAACCCCACTCCTTTGTGTTGCCTCTACTTTTATACTTTGACTGCCTAAGTGAGTATCATCCCAAACCAAATGACGAAATTTGTGCTATTAATCACGCCAATTACTCAAATCTTACGTGGAGGCCAGCGCTTACGTAATCAATCGCGGTGACTCAAATCTTACGTAGAAGTCCAACCATTCTGTATCATACATAGGTCCACAATATGTCCACCCCAAGTAAAGGTCTTCGGTCCTCGTGTTTCTTTACATAGTGGTCGAGCTTCATTCATAACCATTTGTATGAAAGCGTACTCGTGGGGGACGATCCGAATTGAAATTTTCTAATTCTTTCTGAAAATAATAGTGTATATTGTGCTAGACCTTGAGCTAAAGAATGCTGCCGGTACTTGAAATATTTCAAAACAGTAATGTATATGTTGAGAAGACTAGTATGACATGCTTCAATATGTATATTGAACTGGTGTTTGTAAAATGGTACTTTATGAAGTTATCGTAAGAAAAATTTCTTTCATTCAGTAAAAGCTCTTTTCATAATACTAAATTGCATAGTTAGATTACCCTAAAGCAAACTTACATACTATTCATAGAACATAGTTTCAGTACCTCCAGTTTTTTCATGTTCTACACTTCTATTATTGTTTCTTTAAAAGTATTATTATATCCTGCTCTTGACGTTCTTGCTTTTATTTTGTATCTTTTCATCTGTACAGCGGCTGCTGGAAGCTACAAGGGGCGTATGCTGTGGATTTCATTTTTACTCTACAATCTGTAAGGATTGTTCTCAATAAATATTTGTCCATCTGCAGAATAGGAATCCTCCCTTCGGTTCACAAAGAAGGCTGTTTTAGATAATGACACGGTTTTTAAAGTATAACTTTGATTTTTATTTTCTATAAAAATATTTATTAAAAAAATAATATATTTATACTTTTATGAAAGTATTTTATAAAACAAATTTAATCATATAATTTTTATATTACTAAATAAGTTAAAAATTATTGGTAGTTTATATTCTCAATGTTTGATCAAAATATTGTCTTAAACAAGTTCCTTTATGAACCGGAGGGAATACGAGTTAAGAAAGATACTCCCTCCGTCTTAAATTAAAATAAGTATTTTTTTAGACTTGACATCGATATTTAACTATTCATCTTATTTTTAAAAATATTTATTTATTATGAAATATTTTATTATTAGAAATTCTATAAGCATGACTTATTTGTTTTTATATATTTCTGTGTTTGTTATTGGATGACATTTTTGTATGTACGTGAATTGTTCAGAAGTCAAATAATGCTCACTCCCCTTAAAAGTATACCTGCATGTGAACAAGCCTACGTAAGACTGGAATTAGTATTTATCATTTGTTCCTTTTGTATATTATAGTCATTTTTATTTCTTCAATAATAGAATAAAAATGATAAATTATATGAATGCCATTGTAATTTCTGAATTGGTTGATTCCATTTAATTATCAACACCTTGTTTAGAGCTCCTTTGGGACGAAGGAAAATTTAATGTTTTCTATGTTTTTTTCTGTGAAATTAAATTAATACTGTAAAATTTTTATATTGTTTCTGTAAAAATCATATGTTCCAAAGTAACCCTTATGTTCCTCGCCACTTCATCTACTGATGAACCGATCCTGCATTTTTTCTGAACCTGAATTCAATTGGCTTTTATTTTGTAACTCTAAAGAAGACAACTAAAACAACAGAAAGTTCTCCTGCGATGAGCATCCAGTTCTCTGTTTTCTTTGTGATGTGGGTAAACAATAAAAGTGTTATCGAGGATATTCCCGCACTTTCTACAGGCTGAAGCACTTAAGCAACTCCAATAGGATGGCTAAAAAGATTTGTAAAGGTAAATATGACTAATTGGAGCAAAAAACCCTCTCCAACAGACCCTATATCACTCACTCTATTTTTGCTAGCTCTGAATTCCGCGTTCCTCGCTCGTCAACTTTGGAGGGCTTGCACGACTCAACATCATCCTATTCCCGCCTGATTCGCCCCCGCTCTCCTGTCACTCGCGCTACACGTGGACAGAGCCTGGGACCGTCTCCGTCTCCACGTCGACGCCTGCGCCAGTCGGAGCTGCTCCGCTCCGTATCCATCTCCTTGCCCTGCTCCACAGTGGCCCCCGCACCTGCCGGATCGAGGAAAGCATCTCCAAAGCCGGTCCTGCCACATCGGGAGACCCAGGACTACTATGAGCTTCATGCAAGTTCTACGTAACAACAACACACGGACAATTAGCATCTCGACTGCACATTCGAAAATAGATGACCAGTCAGAGAGAATGCAGACCTTGTTGGTGCAGTCACCCGCTCCAGCGGCAACCTCAACGCCATGGCCGGTGCAGCAGAACGAGAGGACGACGTTGTGGCCGTCCACAAGCGGCGCGGCTTGGTGGCGGCCAGATGGCCTAGATCAGAGCTGCGAGGCCATGGTTAAAGAAAGATCCGAAGAACGGAGTGGAGGAGGCGGATCAAGCGAGGTGGAGGGGCAGGTTTGAATATGGCAATTAACTGATTTTTAGAGAATCTGTTGGATTGATCCAAGTTTTCAAGGGACGTTTTGTTTAAGAAGATGACTAAAATCAGAAAAAATAGAATTTGTTTTAGAGAGTCTATTGGAGATGCTCGGTTGCTAACTTCAGTTATGTAGTACTTTCTCCATCCTAAAATAAACATTTTTGAGTTTGATCAAAGTCAAACTCTATCAACTTTGACTAATAATATTTAAAAATTTAAATAATTTTTAATATAAATAATTACATATTATGAAAATCTATTTCATCAAGAATTTAGTAACATAATCTATATATGATAAAACATCGTTAATTTTCTATTATTAATGACCAAAGTTAAAAAAGTTTGGCTCTTACAAAACTAAAAATACTTATATTTTAAGACAAAGGTAGTACTAAGAAAAACCTTATACTAACCCACAAGTAATAATAGTACTCATTAGCAATAGAATGCGTATCAATACTTGACTTGTAAACGAGAGTGACCTGCGGCCCGCGATTCTGCAACGGCTCACCAAAAACTTTACAAAGCTAGCCCGGCCGCAGCGGTCGAGAAGCCTCGCCAAGGCCCTTAGGGATTGGGACCTGATTGGGATCCGCTCGCCGACCGCAACGAAGTAATCACTGCACCAACAATCATGCCGATTCAAAATTTCTAACGACGTACAGTTCCGCAGAGAAGATAAGCATTCTAAAAGATTCCGCAACTGCCCCGCTGGAGGAGAAACAACCTACCAGGCAATAAAAATGAACAGTAAAGCAACCTCTGTTCCCCCACAGTGAACAAAGGTACGAATGGAGGGCGCCGATCGTCTGCCCCAAACGCCAAAGAGCATGACTCACTGAAGACTATGACTCCACCTGTCAAAGGGTCATCCGTTTCTGTAGGCGGTAAGATGCTCAAACTATGGTCTGGTCACCCCAACTATGGTCCCGTTAAAACAACCCAGGTCCGGCCCTATAAAAGGAGCACCTAGGAAGCTTTAGAAAATGGGAGCAAAGAAGAGAAGAGAAAAGAAAGGCAATACGTAGAGAAAAGATACACATCATCACTTGTAAACCATCACCACCACGCGAGCTTGGGACTCTCGGATCCGTCCGAAGCTCTTTCGTATTTTACTTTCGTGTTCTTGAGATTCATACGACCGATCTTTCGTCCATGGACGTAGGGTATTACGCCTCGAAGCAGTCCGAATCAGGTTAACCTTTCAGTCTTGCTTGTAGACTAGGTCATTCGATTCTGAAAATGCACGATCCTCTGTTCGATTGTATAAATTTACTGTGCCGATGTACGAAACACTGACAGTTGGCGTGTCAGGTAGGGAGTTTCGGTGCATTTTTCGTTCTTTGTTTCGATGGTTTCGATTTTCGCCTTAGTCGGAGATTCCTCTATCTCTCGACTGTTTTTCGGGGATTTTACGGTTGCTATCGCTCGTGATGGTGGATCGTGGAACATACCCACTTTCGCTGCTGGCCAGGCCTTTCGCATCGGGAGCCTAGACGTCGTCGCCGACAACGACAGCGAGCTCCACCTTCAAATTCCGTGAAAACGCAGCGTTCGCCTAGACGTCGCTCGCCTCGTCGTTGTTTTCTTCGTTCCTCGCCTCATAACGTGTTGGGCCACAACCCCTTCTGTGAGTGCTTTATGTTGCATGCCAAAGCCGCAGAGGACGAAACCCCCAGTAAAGCAACACATGACGATCCTTTTTCGCTCCATCACGCTCTCACTATAGTTGAGGACGCACTCCGGCACAAACTTACGACCGGGTGCGATCCGAAGGGTAAGGGTGTCGCCGCGACGAGCGGTGGTGCCCGAGCCCGCATTGCTTGTCAGCAGATCATGGACGATGGCACACGTGCTTTTAATACGCCTTATGAGAATCTAGCGGCGGCGGCCTGTGTGCTTTACGAATCTCTCACACCCGATAATCCCGTTCTCAAAGAGACTTACGAGCGTCTATGCGTCTACTTTGACGGCGCTCTGCAACAACCCGAACTATCTCTTCGCCAGGATTCTAAGGCACACAGCTCCTATCGACCAAGTGCTGATCGTCGAAGCCCTGCTCGCGGCCATCGCCGCGGACGGACTGAGATTCGAAACCCCAACCATCCGGTCGGCAACATCCACCACCGCTTGGGAGAGCATCGTGACGCTCGTCACACCATCGAGGCACGGAGGCATGCTAGGAGTGATCGCTACTCCAACTCCGGGCGCGACCGGTCCCCCGAGTGACGTCGACGACGGCGCAGTTACGACGACACTCGGAGCCTCAGCCCCGATGCTGTCGGACCCCGACCGTTCGGGGCCCGCATCGAAGAGTCGGCTTCCCCGACAAGTTCCACGCTCCAACCAACATCATCCGGTACACTAGCGAGATGAATCTCGCCCACTGGCTCGAGGACTATCGCCTCGCATGCCGGGCCGATGGCGCCGACGACCTCTTCGCCATTCAGTACCTGTCACTCTTCCTGTCCGATTCGGCCAAGGGTTGACTCGAACACCTTCCGAGGGACAGCATCCACGACTGGGCCCACGTTCGTCACGCCTTCGTCGGCAACTTCCAGGGGACCTATACCCGCTCGGGTAACTCCTGGGATCTGAAGAACTGCAAACAAAAGCCCGGCGAGTCTCTCCGAAACTACATTCAGCGATTTTCGCGCAAGCGAAATGAGCTGCCCGACGTCAGTGACGCCGATGTCATCAAAGCCTTCGCCTGTGACACGACATCCAAGACGCTCGTCCACAAGCTGGGTGTAAAAACCCTCGGATGACACGCGCCCTTCTCGACATCGCCACCACATTCGCCACCGAGAAGGAGACTGTTCAAGCCAACTTCAACCGAGACCAGGCCAAAGACAAGGAGAGGTCCAAGGCCGACCGAAAGAAAGACGACCGCCCCGACCAACGACCCGACCGTCGGGATGGGAGCGGGTCGAGTGGCAAGAAGCAGAAGAATCGTCGATAGGATGAGGAGTTCGTGGGCGTCACCGAGCGGCCGCCTCGACCTCCCTAGAAGCCGGTCAACCACGACAACCACTTCGAAAAGATGCTCGACAAGATCTGCACCAACCACGCGACTCCCGTAACACACACTCTGCGGGATTGCAACCTCATGAAGGCTTTCTACAAGGGGTACTTTCGTCTCGACGCTCGTCCTCAGCCTAAGCAACCTGACCCTCCGGCGAAGGAGGGGGAAGGTAACCCCAAAAATACCTTCTCCGAGCCGGAGGATTGTCTGATGATCATCAGTGGATCAGTGGCCTACGAGTCACGCCGCCATCAGAAGCAGACGTGGCGAGAGGTCAACCTGACCGCCCCCGCCGTACCCTCATATCTTAAGTGGTTGGAGGCCCCGATCATCTTTGACAGGTTCGATCATCCCAATCACGTACGTCAACCGGGGCGCCTGCCCCTAGTGCTCGATCCGATAATCGACACCACTCGACTGTTCAAGGTTTTCATGGATGGAGAAGGGCAGGCTCCCGCCTGGCAAAATTTGCCCGACCCCGACGACCGCGGGCATGGTTGGAGTCGGGGAGAGCAGAGGAACCAGATTCCTCTGTCCTTGCTTTTTTCGCAGGCGGCCCCTCGGCACTCTCCGCAGCCCTCGCCCTTTGACGACGAAAGCGCTCAGTGAGTGGCACATTGTTCGAAGAGTCAAAATCTGGCAGAGCGGCGGCCGGAGTCGCCCGTGTTGTGCCCATGGCAGGAACTTTTCTCGACACAGCTGCAGCAATGGACCGTCGGGCTAGGGGAGGCGACCATTTATCCCCAGTGGACAGCGACAATGAAGACTCGGCAACATAAATTTCTAGAGCAGCCAGCTCACCGGTTGAAGTAGTCGGCAGAGCAGCCGGCACAACGGCTGGAGCGGTCGGCACACGACCGACACTGCCGGGGTAACAGCCACCGCGGCCAGGACGGTTGGCACGGTCACATGCGTCAAAGGAGACGCCGCCCCAGTCGAAGGTCCGGCGACGACAGTACTAGGCCCGACGACTTGATCCGAGGATCCAGTGCCCAGTACAGCCAGTACGCCAACTTTTTCAGCCGACACCACCACAGGCACCGGCGCATGTGACGGAGGAACGCCCTCCTACAAAACACAGATAAGCATTCCAATCTCACTAATACCTTTATCACGTATCAAACTAACAAATGCAGGCAAAACGACTTACCAGCCGATCCACCTGATGCTCGGCATCCAGAGGGGCCGGTCCCCTTCTCGCGTCAGCGAGAGCATCACCCTTTAGGAGGCGCGAAAGGCGTTGCCTCACACCGTCCTCCGACAGCTCCGACTGGAGGATCTCCTGCATCGTTTCGAACCGACCTGCGTAGTCGCACATGAACCGAGCACAGAGGCGGAGTGGTTGAACACAACGCCGGATGAAGGTGTCCACGAGCCGCGCCCCAGTCAAGCCCCCATCGTCCAACTCGGCCATCCAGACGAGCAGATCCTCGATCCCGGCCTCCTGCGCTTCGCTGAGCTCGGATTCCACGAGTCGAAGACCACCGGCTGCTCGAGACTGAACGCCGACAGTTTCGGGGCGGTGTTCTCGATGTAGAACCACTCCCTATGCCAGCCCTTTAGAGAGTTTTTCAACTTTATATTGAAGTACTCCGGACGGTTGTTCCGGAGGCAAATCCCCGCGCCACCAACAGCGCGGACCGTGCCGCTTTCCCTCTGACGCTGCACGCGGAAGAAATACCTCCACAAGTCGAAGTTGGGATCGATCCCCAGGTAGGCCTCACACAGCGTGACGAAGGCCGAAATCTGCAGGATGCCGTTAGGGTTGAGATGGTGAAGACGCACACCGTAGTACTCCAGCAAGCCGCGAAAAAAGTTCGACGACGGCAGCATCAGACCACACTCGTGGAACTCCACGAAGCTAACTATCTCGTTGGCGCAGGGTGCCAGAATAGTCTCGCGGTATGCCGAACGCCATCACCCCGTGTCACTCGGAGGAAGCACTCCAAGCCCCACCGAGGCGGTGAGGATGTTCTTTGAAACGGTGGATGCCTTTCACTGGGCAGCCACGAAGACGAATGCTAACGGCGCGTGTGTGTGTGTGCGCACAAGGCGGAGACGAAGATGAAGATGAAGACGAAAGCGAGAGCAAGCGCAAGGAAGACGAGGAGCACTACGCGCGGTTGTTTGAAACCAAAATGACGAAGACCGAAGGGTAAACCACCCTTCTTATAGGTGCCAATGCGCCGGTTCAACGCACCCTGATCGTGGGCGCTCGAACCAATGAGCGCCAAAAAACATGATGACCCTCACTCACTGACGAGGGGGTCTGTAAGCGCTCGCAGCGGGCGCTCAAACCAAGTCACATCGAAGAGCCTCAGCACCTAGTCACCGACAGGCAGGTCCGTGAGCCGCTTTGGAAACCCTCGCCAGCGGGTAAGAAAGCTGCGCGGCATTAACGCGCAGTTAATGCCTGGCAACCGTACCTCCGATGGACCTGCGCAACGCGAATCGTCGTGCATTCTTGGTTGCACGATAGGCTGATCCAACCGCTCGGAGCAACCGGTGATTACAATTTCTAGACGCCGCATCCGCCGTCCACCTGGAGGCGATGGAGCCGTCCGATCATTGGGACCGTGACCAACAATCCATTACTAACGCCATGAACCGATTCACGGGTCGGGACGAACGAAAGGTCGGGCGAGCCCCCGACCGGTCTGATAGCTGTTCGAGACACTGATCATGGGAAGACTGGCTCAACCGGTCCAACCTAGGCATTATACCGATCATGAGCAGAGGCCGGCCAGACCGGCCCAATCTAGGCATTTTTCCTGGCACCAGGCTAATGACGAAAATTAGCTTTCGATCGATCTCTGCAGTCAGGAATTGCCTCCACGACGCTTCAGCCCATGACCGGCCCTTCGGATCACTTGAGGGCTTGAGGGCTACGTCGTACGGACACGCTCGCGCGCCTCCGTAGGATTAATCATCAACGAGTGATGATCGGCACGACGTATCAGCCCACGACCGACCCTTCGGATCGCTCGGGGGCTCGAGAGCTATGCCCTATGGGCGCGCTCGTGCGCCCCCGTAGGATCAACCATCAACGAGTGATGGTTAGCACGACGCTTCAGCCTACGACCGACCCTTCGGATCGCTCGGAGGCTACGCCCTACGGGCGTGCTTGCGCTCTCCCGTAGGATTAACCATCAACGAGTGATAGTCGGCACGACACTTCAGCCAACGACCGACCCTTCGGATCGCTGAGACCTCATGGGCTATGCCCTACGGACGCGCTCGCGCGCTCCCGTAGAATCAAAACAAGCTGCAAAGACGGACAGCCCAGCGTCGCCTCGACAGGGATCGGAGGCTACTGTCGGGATAGTATACCTCGGGTATTTACGAATCACCTTCTACAGCACGGCCCACCTGCGGCCCGCGATCCTCCAACGGCCCACCAAAAACTTCACAAAGTTGGCCCGGTCGTAGCGGTCGGGAAGCCTCGCCAAGGCCCTCAGGGATCAGGACTCAAGCGATCGGGACCTTAGCGGTCGGGACCCGCTCGCCGACCACAACGAAGCAATCACTACTCCAACAATCACGTCGATTCAAAATTTCTAACGACGTACAGTTCCGCGGAGAAGATAAGCATTTTGAAAGATTCCGCAACTACCCGGCTGGAGGAGAAACAACCCACCAGGCGATAAAGCTGAACAGTAAAGCAACCTCTGTTCTCTCACAGTGAACAAAGGTACGAACGGAGGGCGCCAATCGTCTGCCCCGAACGTCAGAGAGCATGACTTACTGAAGACCGTGGCCCCACCTGTAAAGGGGTCATCCGTTTTTTAGGCGACAAGATGCTCAAACTATGGTCCGGTCACCCCAACTATGGTCCGGTCAAAACAACCCAGATCCGGCCTTATAAAAAGGGCACCTAAGAAGCTTTAGAAAATAGGAGCAAGGAAGAGAAGAGAAAGGCAATACGTAGAGAAAAGATACACATCACCACTTGTAAACCACTCCCACCACGTGAGCTTGGGACTCTCGGATCTGTCCGGAGCCCTTTCGTATTGTACTTTCGTGTTCTTGATATTCATACGACCGATCTCTCATCCTTAGACGTAGGTTATTACACCTCGAGGCGGCACGAACTAGGTTAACCTTTTAGTCTCGCTTGTAGACTAGGTCATTCGATTCCGAAAACGCACGATCTCCCGTCCGATTGTATAAATATACTGTGCCAGTGTAAGAAACACCGACAATACTATACAGCATCATGGTGTTGCCGGGATACTGAAAAGCCAACACTGCACAACACTCCCTCCTTCCCTTTTTTTATAAGTCATTTTGGTCCGAGAGCACGAGAATTAATATAAGTGGAAATTGTGAGATGTTTTGGAAATGAAGAAAGAGATAAAGTGGAGATGTATTGGAAAGAGAAAAAGTTATTTTGGAGAAATGAGAACGACTTATAATTTAAGAAATTTTGAAGAGTCCAGAGTGACTTATAATTTGAATGGAGAGAGTTTTCAAAGTTAGTAGCGTAGAAGTCCGGAAGGGTCCATGCTTCTTTTTTACTGGCTCACATATTTCTTTGTCTTCTTTTTACCCTTTCATTGTGGGGAAAGAAACGAAGTGATATTTTTTTCTTAGCTATGATTAGTCTCAATGTTTGTGCTAATGCTACAGTCTAAAGAAAAATATTAACTTAAAAAATAATATATTAATATTAAAATAAATTTGTTTTGTTTTTCAACTTTCTTTGGATCTTATATATTTGTTTCGGGTAGTTGTGTTTTGTTAACTATGGTTCGTATAGGCCTATGATATGAGAGATTCAAAAGAGCTTATCCATTAAATTTGTAAAATAATGTTTGTGAAGAGATTTTATCTGTTAGATTTGTAAAAGAAATAATTCTAGGTGTATTTTCTGCGTGCACGTAGTTTAATCTATCTTTGTTGGAGATATTTTGCAGTGTGTATGTAGAAAAGAAAAATTGTGCTTTTTAAAGAGCAGATATAGAGAAGAGATAGAGATAATCAGCAGCTGGTTGTTCCTAACGTAACTAATCTACTAACTCGGACAGGATTCGAGCTATCTGATGATCTGCTATTTCTGAAGCAGCTATCCCAACCACTTGTCTAAAGTCACTTCCGATGAAACTCCAGAGGATCAGATTCAGTTTCATTCCTGTACTACTAGTATCTCCAACTGGTTGGTCCGTGGTCTATTCGCACGGTGCTAATCAGAAACAGCAAGATCTGGATCATGCCCGGTCATATTCAAACGCAAGACGTCACTAGTTCTAGATCTGAACTGGACATGTGAGAAAAAGATACCTGTCATCTGGATGATCCTGAGCATAGAATGTACAGTACATGGGAGAAAGGTACCTTCTATCAGCCGACCTCAGCTGCGGGTAGAGGTTCATCCTCGTAAACAGGAAACATCACACTCGATCGGGAACCAGAAAAATGATGATACCTGTACTGCATGAGAGTTTCTGTATCAAAGGATGGAATAATTTAGCAGAATGATACTTGTAGTGCTGGTGCTTTGGCTGCTGTGGTTGGAACGGATGTTACCGCATGTTTTGGTCAGTCGAGTTTGGGACCAAGCTGGCTGCTGGGGTTCAGCGGACTTGATCTCTCGGTCGCGGCTTCTCGACCACTTGTTTTTGTTTGGTGTTTTTTTTTTTTGGTTGGATCGAGCGACCGGGGTTTGTGGTTGGCCAGATTGTTGTGTTGTACCTTCCTTTCCCTCTTAATACTACGATACGTACTATGCCACGATCTTGAGAAAAAAAAATTTAGCAGAAATGATCGCTGCCCCGTTTTCTTAAACCAATGAGAAAATGGAACTGGATCGAACTCTTGCGTTCTCCTCTCCTTGGTTTCTCGCGATCGATCTGTCTATGGAAATTATATAAGATCAGTGTACTACCATCACAGTATGTAGATCTTGTACAGCTGGGCTTGCAAATTTTATTCGTTGTGCTGCCATCAGTCCACTCTGTCAGGAACACAGCCAGCGTTACCAGATCAACAAAAAAGTCTTGTAAAAAATGTTTATATTCCGGTAAGGGGACCACGCCTGCAAACCAATCTATCCATCCCTCTCATCAAAAGGGCGATCCCAATGATGAGCCATACGTAGTACAATAATACACGACTAGAGAGTACAATAAGTGAGTCACCAACCCTTCTATCAGCTAGCCCCCTATCATAAGCTCATCACAGTTCTCTTTCTCTTTCTCTTTTCTTTCCTACTCCTATGATTTAGCCATTAAGAGAAGTATATCCCAAGCAAGCATTGTGCAATGATCATTCTTGGTAGGATCAGGTTCATCCTCTGCTGTTTTATAAACCCTAAAGAATGACATCTGTGATCTACTAGCTCGAACAATGATTTGATCCTGAGGGAGAAAGAAAACGGTCGCTTATGGAGCAGGAACTGATTAATTTCGTTGTGATTTGTGAATGCAGGACCTAACCAAGCTATATATGATATGTTGTACTACCATATAACCTAGCAGCAGGTTGATGAAAGGGGAGAAAAGGTGGTGAACGATGAGAGGAGTTGGGTGTGAAAGATTGAATTTTTTGATGCGCAAAGCGCGTACGCGAGGATCAAGCATGGGCCCAGCATCGCCGCCGACGAAAAGTGTTCATGGAAGAAGAAAGTCGTAGTACAAAATAGTGTGGCAGGTACGACTGAAAAATCCAACCTGGTTGTCGAATTAGACCGTTTTTCTTTCTTTCTTTTTTAACAATATTTGGTTTGAATTCGTGAGCGGACTCGAGAATCCAAGACGATCGCTGGTCTGAGCTTCCGGCTGCGTGCGGGTTTACACTGCGATCGATCAAGCAGTCGACATGTGTCTTCGGATTTGAAATGCGTGTCAGATGCAGTATACTTAGATAATTGAGCAACCGTGCGTCCTCTGCTTTGTTTGTTCTTCATCCCGTGTCAGGTTGGAGCACATGGCATTGCTTTGACATACCACTCCGACTGTGCTGAACTGTAAACCGGACAGGCGCTAAACAACCAGCAGCCAGAGAGTATGAATTAGAACCGGCTTCAGATCTGACTGAACTCCTGTAGAAAAACGCAGGATTGTTTGGATGACTTTGATCCTGAAAACGGAGGATTGAAAATGATACTGCGGTATTAACTCCATGTTGGTAGGTTTGTTAGCTTGTTTTAAACATAGCACTTCACTGTTAACACTTTTACATGAAGTTAGGATAAAAAGTGTTATAGGGATGGTATGTATGAATATATGCATGTGCTCTATGCTCCTGTTGGGAAAAGTTGGAGCTTGTTCAAAAGTGACTTATTTAAACAATTGGTAAAAGCTATTTAAAATAAATAAATTGCTTTTATTCTGAGAAAATATTGAACTAGTAAATTGTGAAATAAATTTATTATTTGGCACATCTTCTATTTATTTATATGAATAAGCTGTTCTGGCCGGTAAGCGGATTTTAAATACGGCTCGTTATAACTCCATTCCGATGATGCTCCGTACTAACATGCTTGACAGACTTTGGTGGTATGTCCAATTATTATTATTTTTATCTTGTCTATTGAAATATATTACTATTCAAAATTTTGCAAAAAAAAATTAAATTGCCAGATTTCCTATCAGTATTTGGATTTTGATTGACTCTTTTAGTAACTTTTCAAGTGGCACATATTTACTCTCTGTAAAGCAAATAATGAAAACACATAGCAAAAATCCATAAAAATACATGGATAAGGAATGCAGCAATATGCTTTTTTTTTTGTCAATGTTCAAGTTACTACTATTTATTTTACCAAACATCGAGATAAAAAAAACATAAGTAGAAAGTAGTTATTTCCTTTGCTAAAATGTGCTATGGCCATTTACCACGACAACTTCACGTCGTGTCCACAAGACGGAAGCAGATTTGTGTGATATACTCCCTCCTATCTTGAATTGATGTCACCGTTAACTTTTACGTTTAACTTTAATCAAACCGTTAACTTTAACATTCAACTTTAACCATCCATTTTATTCAAAAAATTTATTTGAATGTGTAAAATTTTAAGTTGTGACTCAACTAACTCTAATGATAAATCAAATTATATAAAATTTATCAAAAAAATTTGAATAAGACGAACAGTCAAAGTTGAATAAAAAAGTCAACGACGACATCAATTAAAGAACGAAGGGAGTAGACGGCAAGCGTGAATTGGGATTCGCATGTTGGTAACCGTTCAAGGCCTCAGTAGAATGCAGGAATTTGTTCCGTTTTCTATGTTTTTCCTGTAAAATTGAACTAATACCTGTGAGTTTTTGTGAAATTCCTGCGTTCCAAATAATGCCCCTTCAATCTGATATAGATGGATTAGACTAATGATTATATAGTACAAAATAAACAGTGCTATAAACATTGGTCAGTGAACAGCACCCATGAATAGGAGCATCTCTCTAATTCACGGTCCTGTTCGACTCCTCATAATTCACATTGCAAAGCCTTCCATAAAGATGATTACATTCTGCATATAGAAAGGGGACCAAGGTTCGCTGTTGCCATCGCCGCAACGAGACAGACGTACGGCCGGCCGGGGACCCCGGCGGCTCACGGAGGCAGCGCCTAGCTATTTCTAGCTAGCGCAACCCTCCAAACATCGTCATGATGAGATGCATGGGCTAATACAACAAGGCCGGTGCTCGTCGCCTTGCATCTTTTCCGAGCGGAGGGAGGGAGCAGCTAGAGTCGCCACGCCCGTGCATGGATCGATGGAAAATGAGATGTCATGGCCGCGCGGTGGAGTTTGGGCAACAAACATGTCGGTGTTCCGTGCAACGACACAGTATACTTCTTTCTGATTATATGGTTTAATTCATGATGGACTAAAAATATAATCTGATTCAGGCCACCGCAAGATGTAATACCCTACCTCTAGAGCTCGAAAACAATGAACACGTATGTTCGAGTGGCTTACAATAGCGGAAGAGCTCTTATGCGGACAGAGTCTATAGCACGCCTATGTGGGTATGTGTTGAAATGTATAATCTCCTGATCTCTAAATCTTGTTATGTTTCGTCGTGTACGGGTCCTCAACGAGCTTTTATATAGAGACTGGACCAGGCTTACAAAGCGGGGTGAAACAGGCGGCTCTTTGACGAGTGGGAGCCGCAGCTAAACTTGACTCTCACGAAACTGAACGTCCTCTGATGAGTGAGGTCGCAGCAAAACTTGATCCCCACAGGATGGGACTTTCTCTGACAAGCAGGGCCGCATCCAAACTTGGCTCCCACGAAACCGGCCTTCTCTGACAGTTAGGGCCGACAGCATCTTCGAGAATAATCCTCTGACGATTTCCTGGCGTCAAGAGGGACAGAGTTGCTTTACGTTTGTTTGTTTTAGCTCTCTGCCTCCTCTGTAAAGTCATCAGAAATCTCTGTATCGGCAGGTATTTTGTCACGGGTTGGTCGCCCGACCTCGGAGTTAAAAAGTAAGTCGGTTACTTGACTATCGAACGGCTAAGCCTTGTCGTTATGCAGTTCCCGACTCACAGGGATCAGAGCGGCTGTTGTCTCTGGATACGTCCGACCCTCTGGTTGGGCTTCACGAAGACTTACAAGAATCTTCTTTCGGCCCATAAAAAGTGTGAGCCGGTCGTCGTTGATGGGTCGTATACCATAACTTTGAGCCGTCGAGTAACCTCGGGCCGTAAATACCCGAGAATATGGCATATGCAGCGGCTGCGAAGCATCGTCGTCGCCGTCGATTTTATTCCCCTACGCGTACGTACGTGCCTGGAACTCTCTTCCTCATCTACGCGCGCGTCGCGTCGCTCGCAACGGCATGCATGCTGCCTCCCGCAGTCCCGCGCCCTAAACTACACATGCATGCATGCAATGCCCCGTGACATGGATGGATACGCGATCGGACGAAAGCTCTTACGGTTTAGTGGGGCGTAGCTTTCCAACTCGTCTGTGGCGCTTCCGGCCGGCCTGCCTTTACTCGGGTTTTGGGAATGTTCGTCGCTTTGTCCTCGCGTCGGACGATTTCAGCTGGACTGTCGAGAATGATTGTAATTTGGCGCGGCTTATCGAGACAGATCGATAAACAAGCACTGTAGTATGCACCAAAATTATATATGTAGCCTGGTAAGTTTAAACTTAAAAAGTGACCGTGACAATATCAGTTTGAGCAAATTACTTATTTCCCCCTATTTTGAGAAGTATCTCTTATTTGTGTCTAAAAATTTCTACTTTTCCTATATACTCGAATTATAAAACTCTATTCCTTTTATCCTCTTTTTCATATCTTTTGAGTTTCTCGATAATTTTACCTTTGACAAGCTATCTCTTATTTTTCTTCAAATTGAATAAATGAATAAAAATGATATTTATGTTTTTTCAAATTAATAATTAATCAAAAGTTAAGATAATATGAATAATATAATAATATACGCAACAATACTAATTTTATATATTATTATATTATTTTGAATGATATTGTGAATGTGTTAAGTTATTTTCTATAATGTGTAAAATTAATATTGTCGCGTACTTATGTTCTTATATTATTATATTATTCATATTATCTTGATTTTTGATTAATTATTAATATGAAAAGAAACATAAATAACTTTTTTCTTCTATTTAATTTGGTGATAAATAAAAGATAGCTTGTTGAGGGTAGAATTATGCACAAACTCAAAAAATATGAAAAAAGGAGATAAAAGGGATAGAATTTTAGAATTCGGATATATATGAGAAGTAAAAACTTTTAGAGACAAATAAAGGATAGGTTCTTAAAACAGGGAGAAATAAGTAATTTTCTCCATCAGTTTTACAAGCAGGGACAATTGATTTCGTGCCATCCACTGATTTGGCTGCAAAACTGGATGAAGAGAGTAGGCCAGGCTAGCTCCCACCCAACAATCCTTGTTACTACTGCCTCCAGGCCGAATTGCACAGGAACGATATGCTCTCCAGTAGTGGCTCAAATGTAGAGAGAGCTCAATGTAGCTAGAATTTGGATCCATTTATAACCATTTGATCAGAAGCGACCAGTTTAGATTTGATACTATAGTAGTGCATGAACAGTACAATTCTCGCTACAGTTACAATGAACAGCTATATTGGGCGGTTTCAATGCAGCCATCTGTAGTTTCTCTCACTTTTTACCATTCATTTTGGACTACATTTCATAAAACTACAGGTATTTTATTAATATTATCACAAAATTAAAGATTTAAACTATAGTTTCAGGAAACTATAAATTTGCTACAGTAAATTTCAGACACATTACATAAAATCTGTAGTTTTGTGATAATTTAAGTATAAAATTTGCAGTTTTGTGATAATTATATACAAAATTTGTAGTTTTGAGGACCGTTGTAAGATCTTTCTGATCAGTGCTTATCAGCTTGAGCCTTCATGTGTTGTTGTGCTCTTTGTAATTGCTGTTGCAACAGCTTTGTCATTGTAGTCCTTTCTGTCAGCCAACTATCTAAATCAGGAATATCACAAGATTCAGTAACGTCAATGCCCAAGTGATGAGGGGTGTGGCCATACAACACTTCAAATGGAGTTTTGTTTAGAGCAGAATGGTAGCTTGTATTGTACCAGAACTATGCCAGTGATAACCATTGCTTCCATTGCTTAGGACAAGAATGCATGAAGCAACGAAGATAAGCTTCCAAATATTGATTGACACATTAAGTTTGACCATCACTTTGAGGATGGTATGAACTACTCATTGCCAATTGAGTACTTGCTGCTTTGAAGAGCTGCTGTCAAAAATGACTTGTGAATATTTTGTCTCTGTCTGAAATGATAGTTTTAGGCAACCTATGAAGTTTGAAGACAAAATCCATGTAGGCATTAGCAACAGTTTGTGTAGTAAAAGGGTGAGATAATGGGATGAAGTGAGAGTGCTTCGAGAACTTTTCTACTACCACCAATATGCAATTGAAATTGTAAGATTTTGAAAGCCCTTCAATGAAATTCAAAGATACAACTTGCCAAGCATGATCAGGCACAGGTAGAGGCACTAAGAGTTCTGGATACTTTACTCTTTCAGGCTTTGCTTGCTGGCAGATTGAGCAACTTGCCACAAACTGTTTTACAGAAGTTTTTAACTTGGGCCAAGCAAAAATGAGACTTCACACTCCAAAATGTGACTGAAAAGCCTAAGTGACCACCCACTGGACTAGAATGGAGAGCATGCATAACTTTATGTTGAAGGAGTTCATTGCTACCCACCCAAAGTTTGTTCTTATACCTGAGAACACCATTATGTAAACTAAATGTATCATGAAGTTGGCCAGTAGATAACATTATAATGAGCTTTTGAGCTTCTAGATCGTGCTGGTATACATCTATCACTTCCAACAACTACTGAGGTGTCAGAGTTGAGATTGCAAGACAACCAATAGCATCAGGATCAGATTCAATAACAGGGTGCCAAGACAGAGCATCAGCTGATCTGTTATTCATTCCACTCTTGAAGAGAATTTTGTACTGAAGACCCAATAGTTTTGTGAAGGCTTTTTGTTGCATGACAATTGACAAACATTGATCATTCAGGTGAACCAGACTCCTATGATCAGTTCTAATGAGGAACTCAGCGTGTAACAGGTAAGGACGCCACTGATCCACTACAAAGATTATAGCCAAGCACTCTTTTTCATAAACTGACAACCCCAAATTTTTAGGTGATAGAGCTTTGCTAATAAAAGCTACAGGATGATTGTCTTGCTGCAACACTGCTCCTATGCCTTTATCACTGGCATCTGTCTCAATGACAAACTGCTTTTGAAAATTGGGTAAAGCCAAAACTGGGGCAGAGATCAGTGCTGTTTTCAATGCCTGAAAAGCAGCCTGCGTTTCCACTGTCCAAAGAAACGTGACTCCTCTTCTTAACAACCTTGAATAAACTTTCTATAGTAACCTGCCATGCCTAAGAAGCTCCTCAATTCTTTGACAGATGTTGGTACTGGCCAATTTTTAACAGCCACTATCTTAGAAGGGGAGGTACTGACACCTTTGCCACTAATGATATCTCCCAAAAACTCCAATTCAATTTGAGCAAATGTTTGAGCAAATAAACATTTAGAGAGTTTCACATAAAATTGATGTTGCTTGACCAAGTCAAAGACTTGCTTGAGATGGGACAAATGTGCAGAATAAGAATGACTGTAAACCAAGATATCATCCAAGAAAACCACTACACATTTCCTCAACAAAGGAGCTAATATGACATTCATAATACTCTGGAAAGTAGCTGGCATTCTTTCAAAAAAAGTCCAAAAGGCATTACCTTGTATTCATAGTGACCACTATGAGTTTGAAAAGTTGTTTTAAATTCATCCCATTCTTTAATTCTGATTTGGTGAAAGGCTGACCTGAAATCCAACTTGCCGAATATAGTTGCACCAGCTAACTCATCTACAATTTCATCAAAGATAGGCAAGGGAAATTTGTTTTTGACAGTATAAGCATTAAGCTTTCGATAGTCCACGCATAGCCTCCATTCACCACTTTTCTTTCTCACTAAGAGCACAGAAGATGCAAAGGGACTGGTGCTGTGTTGGATACTCCATTGTCAAGTAGTTCAGCAACCTGTCTCTCTATCTCATTCTTCTGTTTAGGGCTATAACGGTATGGTCTGATACTGAAGGGAGGATACCAGGTAACAATGGAATTTGATGATCATAGCTTCTTTGTGGGGGTAGACCTTAAGGAGTGCTAAAGATGTGGGCATAGTCTTGTATCAACTTTTTGATCTCTGGTGGCAGTGATAACTTCTTGTCTTCACTACAAGTGAAACATAGCTCCACCATATGAAGAACTGCTTCATGTTTAAGCAAAGCTTCCAACTGATCACCAGACACCCGAGCACATTGCTTGGTAACTGGTTGCACTCCATATAGTTTAACAGATTTCCCTTTATACCAGAATTCCATCCATTTAGTTGCTCAATGTATTTGCATAGGACTGAATTGCTCTAACTAGTCCATGCCTAGAATGATATCATAGCAACCCAAAGGTAGCACTTTGAAATTTGAGTTGAATGTGTGTCCTTGACAAAACCAGGAACAATTAGTCAGCTCATAGAAACAAGACATAGTACCTCCATTAGCAATCCTTACTTAAAGTGGCTGCACCAACTGAACAAGACTTGAGTGCTGTGGTGTCATTTGGTCATTAATAAAACCGGAGGAACTGCCTGAATCCACTAAGATAAGTACTTCAGCACCACCAAAATAGCCTCTCAATCTGCCAGAATCAGTACCCTGAATAGCTTGCAATGATATAGCCAATATCTGTTCATTGACTAAAGCTGTCTCAGAAGGAGGGTTACTGCTGGTGTCGTCCTGCAACAATGCCCATATTTCTTCCACCACATGCAAGGACACTGAGTAGAACACTTATGATTCAAACCCCATTTTTCTCCACAAGTATAACAGAGCCCCTTAGACATGCGATAATTTCTCAAGACTGTAAATCTGTCTTCTGTTTTCTTACTTCGAGGACTCTCACACTGCTTCTTCTCTTCAGTTGCTGTTGGCCCCTATTTAGTTTCTGGTGGTGAAGGCAGAGGAAGTGCTGTTGCTTTGTTTCCACTATGATAAGCAGAGAAATCAGAGGTGAAGCATTTGATCTCTTTGCATGGCTGATGAGCTAACACTTCCTCCTGTAACAAAGCCAAAGAGCAAGCAGCATCTAGATCTGATGGTCGTTGGATAACCACTACTGCCTTGATATCTTCCTTCAAACCATCTATGAATCATGTAGTCAGAACAGTAGAGTTGAGACTATTGTCATAAGCCTGCAATTGGTATACCAAACTGTCAAAACTTTCAATATATTCAGCCACACTTCCTTGCTGACAGATGTGAAAGAACTGACGCATCAGTTGGTTATGCTCATCTCTACCAAATCTGGAACAGATAGCGTTCACCAGCCCATCCCAATTCAGAAACTGAATTTTAGACTCTACTGACTGCAACCAAAAGACAATAGCTCCTTCAAAGTGCATTACGGCTAATCTCACCCAAACGTCCACTGGTGTACAATAGATGTCAAAATATGTCTCACAACATTTTTGCCAGATCTTTGGGTCAGTGCCATCAAACACGGGAAAATGAACTTGTGGAATATATTGACTATGAGCAACTGTACTATCAGAGGGACTCGGCGCAGATGAACCAAACTGGCGAAACGGAGGAGTGTATAGCGAGGAGGTTTTCGCACCTGTCGTAAGGTTTTGGTCTGGAGGAGGTGGGTTGAACCCGAAGCCCCGATTTGGACGATCAACTATCGTTATCATCAAGCCAGGTGCAGAAGACGTTGTCGATGCAGGTGTTGGTTGCGGTGTGACTGCTAGATCTGTACCACCTGCACCACCCGGTGCTGGAGCAGCAGAGCCCGCCACTTGACTTTGCAGAGTAGACAAGGACTGATGGAGATCTCCAACTTGCTTCTCCATATCTAGCTTCCACTGCTTGAACTCCGCCTTTGCCTCGCTCAGTTCCTTCACCGTATCCTGAAGTTGACGAATGAGTGGCGCCATGAAGCAGAGATTTGGTGGAAGTGGTGCGGAAAAAGGTCCAGAATCGGATGAAACTGATATCAGATGTGAGGATGCTAGGGGAATGCTTTCTATTATGGAAGGTTTATCTTTCAACGAGTTCTTACAACAGTCACACTCGACGGAATTACATCACGTTGCTGCCATTTCCGCCGGTTCTAACTTCCTTACCAAGTTCACCGTTCACCAACCACTGAAGCTTGCTTATATAGCCTCCCTTGTCCGCTCGGCCCATCAAGCTGGCCGTTCACTTGTTCGTCCAATCCGCGCCGAAGTAACGTGGATTAGGCTTCTTGGGCCGTACCACCTTCAGGTCCTGTACCAGAGCACTTGAATCTCCCGCCGAGCCATCTCTTGCCGCTTGAGTGTTGCTGACATTTCATCATCTACGTGGCGACGCCTCGTCGACGTTGCTGGAAGCCTAGAAAACGTCCTCACAACTCAACTCTTAATACTCACTGTGTCTCATACTCCTTCCATCCATCCAGTTGTTCTAGTTTAAGGCCTGATTAGAACGTATGGAGGAATTTCGTAAGCATTTCATAAAAACCAGTTCAATTTCATAGAAAAAAAATGGAGCAGTTAAAAAAATTCCTCTATTCCAAATGGATGCTAACTGTTATTCTCACTTTCTACATTTATCTATATTTTTATCTTTATTTTCAACACATTTCACTTTTTTCTTCTCTATTAGTTCTGGTGCCTAAAGCCAAATGACACTTAAATTGTGACGAGGAAGTATTATTTATCATCCTATAACCTTTGAATTTTCCAAATTACTTATCATTTTCATATCTTAATACATCTATCCTCCTCATTTTAAGTACACTTTTACCATCTTATTTGTGTAATCAGAACTAAAACTACAAATAAGACCCCATTTGAAACATGAAATTTTTTTATGTTCCATCATTATTTTCTGTGAAATTAAACTAATTCCTATAAAATTCTTACTCCCTCCATCTCAAAATAAATTATGTTTTTAAATTTTTAAAATCAATATTGGACCATTCTTATTATTAAAATGATTATAAAAATTGAAAAAATAAACAAATCAGTGTTAAAATATTCTAATAACGAATCATTTTAAAATAAAATAAATAATTTTTTTTATAATTTTTTGAATAAAATAAATGGTCAAAAGTAGATATTTAAAAGTCTAGAAAAACATTTCTTTCGGAGGGAGTATAAAATTACTTGAAATTCTTGCCAACCGGGCCTAAATCGAAAGTTCGAAACGGACGGAGTAGGAGCCACCTTCCCCAAAATACCCTCGGCTCCACCGGACACCGCCACCCGACGGGTCCCACACAGCGCTCTCAAGTCTCAACAGCAGTTGTATTTAACGTGGCAGAAATTGAAGGCTAAAGCGGGGCCCACCTCCCATGTGCCTCCCTCTTTATTTCGCCCCGCCTCGTACAAAGCCGCGCCTATTCGCCACCTCCACACCTCTTCTCGTCTTCCGACTCCACCAATTTGCCACCTCCCGTTTCCTCCAATTGTACCAGCACGCAAGACATTAGCCGGAGCAGTGCCTCACCGCGAGCGCGCGCGATGGACGTGGCCGAGGCGAGGAGGAGCAGCAGCGCCTCCTCCGCCGCGGACTTCCAGTTCTGGCCGCTCGATGCCAACCTGACCGCCTCGCCGTCCTGCGCCGACGAGCTCTTCGCCGGCGGCGTCATCCTCCCGCTCCCCGTCCTGCCCCCGAAGGCCGCGTCCCACGCGCGCAGCGGCAGCGGCCACGTGTCACCTGCCCTGGACCCGGAGCCCGAGCCCGAGCGAGCGGACGCCTCTCTTCTTGCCGCCGCGGTGGCCGTTCCTTCCGTAGCCTCCGGTGCGGCCGTCGCTTCGCCGGCGCCATCCGTGTCGGCGGCAGCGGGGACAGGAGGGTCGAAGCGGTGGACGGACATCTTCTCCAAGAAGCCGGCGCCGGCGGAGGAGAAGGAGAAGCTCAAGGACGCGGCCAGTGGCGGCCGGAAACCGGCCCCGCACGCCGGGAGTAACGGCGGCGGAGGAGGAGGAGGAGTCTCCGAGCTGAACATCAACATCTGGCCGTTCTCGCGGAGCCGGTCAGCCGGCGGCGGGTCCGGCGCGTCAAAGCCGAGGCCTGTCCCGCGCAAGGCCAGCAGCGCGCCGTGCTCGCGCAGCAACTCGCGCGGCGAGGTGCCCGGCGCCGCGGG
>BCLH01000972.1:36378-66414 GCA_001602315.1 Zoysia pacifica | reverse complement strand
CTTGACCCCGCCCAACACGGCTGCGCAGAGCTCGCTCCTCTCCGGCTATAAAGCCGTCCCGTCTCTGCGCCCGCGCGTCCGCACACCTCGCCACACTGTGTAGCAGTCAAGGACACCCCTCCCTCATCGGATTTCCTTCTCGTCGTCGTCAATTTTGCCGTTTCTCCGAGTTCAGCCACCACCCGCCATTTCCGGTGAGCTCACCATTCCGGCGACCATCTTCCAATTCCCTGCGTGTGTAGCTTCGTCTAGTCAAGCTTCTTCACCCCGAGCTAGTCCTAGTACCAGAGAAGCTCCCCGCCAGCCTCTCCACAGTCACGCTTGTCGGCCGCCGCGCCGCCGTATCTGGCCCGTTAGATCACGTCACCACGCTCCAGGAGCTGTGAGGGATCTCGGAGCAAAGCTACGTGCCTCCGCTTGCCCTATGTCACCCGGAACGCATTGCGCGCCTGGTCACGTCGGCGTGCGCTCGAGAGCGCCAGAGCACGCTCAATGCGCGTCCGGAGCGCGCTCTAGTTTCCTTCGTTCCGGTCAAAACTTCAACCCCGAGCCCACCACACCACCACAGCGAGCTTGCACACAATTCCAGAAGCTTAGAACATTATTTTCCAGAGGCTGGTTCGTGGTCGTGTCACCGGGAACACGTCGGAAAGTTTGGGACGCGTCCGGGGCACACCGAGAGCGCGACCGGCATGTCCAGAACGCCTCCTGCCCTCTTCCACCTAGCCGACCCATGTCGTTGGTTTGGGTCCCTGGCTGGTGGGCCGTGAACCACACTAGTGAACTCCGCACATGTCACAGTCTAGCGGGAACTTTAGTTAGGGCATGAGCGACTTTGGTCCCATTGGAAACGGTCTTCGTTCCGTGTCTAAGGGCAAGGGATACAGCCCCTTCTCCGTGTCCATCATTTCGGACGCGGGCATGACCCAGACCATGAAGACCAGCGATAATCCCCTAGCAACACGGTCACGGACACAGCATCGGCCACGTGTCCACAGACACAAGCACAGACACGATAACATGTCCACAGACACGTCACAATTCACGTGTCCATGGATACGGCCACGATCCACATGTCCCCGAACACGTCACAGCGCACGTGTCCACGGTTTCATGTGGACAAAGTCACGACCCACGTGTCCACAGACACAGCCACGGCTCACGTGTCCATGAATCTCCGAACTTTCACTCTCACGTGTCCACAAATCACCAAACTTTCACAAAACCCCGAACTTTCACTTTCACGTGTCCATGGACACGTCACAGTCCACGTGTCCACGGACACGATCACAGCCCACATGTTCACGAACACATCACAGAACTCTGTGTCCACGGAGAAATCCTCGATTCTAGACACCCGTGTGTCCAGAGGCCGTGGACACAGGCTGGGTCGTGTGTTCCCATAGCCTTTTCAAGTTTTCTGTCACAGCCTTGCATCCACAAACACGAACACAGACTCAGTCACGTGTCCATAGGCTCAGACACTTTGTCTACCATGTGCCTCAGAACTGGGTCACTGACAGGCCTCACGCAAGTGTCCTGAAGCCTGGACACGATACCGATAGTGTGACCCACAGCATGATCACAGATCACCGACAACGTCACAAAACGGCCGAAATCATTGGCCGAACTATGTGACCACGAGGCTGTTTCACCACTTCGCGCCCGGACGTGTCCAGCGGTGGACACAGACCGGGCAGCGTAACCATGAGGTTGTCCTCTGATTCACACCTGCATACACCCGACAGCCATGGACACGTGCCGAGTAACGTGTCCACGGGGGATTTCTGTTTTCTATCGTGAACACCTTGTTCGCCTCACCACTGCCACACCTCAACTCCGTTTTCAGTGACTTCGGCTCTGTTAGAACCGTTGTCTCGAACTCCACCACATCAAATCATCCTCAGCCAACATCCGATCTTGCTGGTTGTTTTAATAGTAAGTTTTATTGGAGTTGGTTTTAATGCATGCCTTTTATTGCGACCTATTCTTTAGCATAGCTCATATTAGATGGGTGTGCACTCCACCTTTTCAGCATGATTTTATAGCATCATTAGCATACATAAGTGCGCATATCCATGTTAGTTTTAAGTACTATAGTTTAAAGTAGAAACATATATGTAAGTAACTAATTGCTAGTTGCAGGTGATGCATGATTTTATTTTGCGATAGTACATATTAGCTACATACCACTTGCTAGCTTTAGTAGATTAATATCATAAATTAAACTAGATAATTAATCATTAAGCACTTAGGATGATGCACACATGTATGTATAAATGAGAGAATTAACAATAACATTAAGCCCTTCACCGCACCGTAGTTGATGTCACCTGCTTGGTGTGATAGTTTAGTTATAGATGTAAATTAAGTAAATAATTACTAGTCACCCATTAATCACTAGGGCCACCTACATATTAGGGAGTAAATATTAATTAGCCGCATATGCATTGCACTTCATGTTAGCATGCATTGATAGTGTATTATCAATTAATTAGAATAATTTGGTTATGGAAATAAAATAATTAATCTCTAATCACAATAGATTTTCATGCATATTATACTACAATAGTGCAAGTGCCACCAGTCAGCCCCACTAGTTTAACTATAGGGATAAAATATGGTAGTAAATTGCGAAACAATAGGAACCACTTGCATATAGAAGTTAGGCAACAAATAATAGTACACTGTGTACCTACTAACCCAAGTTGATGCCACCTATATACATGCACTAGTGCCATAGACAAACATAGTCATAATCACATACTTATCACGCACTTGTACCCATATACATATAGGTACACTTACACACGGGACGTGCACGCTACATTGGTCGTGCAATGTCACATAGCATACTGGTATATAGCAACATTAGGAAAGCCCTAACGATGATCCAATACTCATAGTGCACCCACATAATCATCTCAGTAATAAATAAAAGTGTTTAAAATAAATTAGAATGCAATAGCAGCCAACTCATACAAGTCTGCTTTCTTTTGGGATTTTATTTGGTTCTTATTCGGAGTTCTTTGGATTTTATTGCTTCTTCCTGAGCCTTATTTCTTTTTCGGTAGTTTTATTAGGTGTTTCCTTTCGCGTAGATAACGCTGAGTGTAAGGAAGTGACAAGCTTCAAGAGGAGCCAGAAGGTCACGTGTGAAGAGAAGCTTGTAGATTAGGTGCGAAGCCAGAGATTAAAGATTGAGATCTTGAAGAAGAAGCCTTCGACCTCAAGCTTGAAGATTAAGGAGTTTGCAGGCAAGCTCTAACCTCATATTAACCTATAATTTGCTAATGCTCCTACAGTGACTATTTATTCTGCTATGCATGATATTTTGGTTTGAAACATTGTGTTAGTCATAATTTCACTTGTTCTTAGGTATTTATATTTATGTCAGTAACTTGCTGTATAGATATGAATACCTTCCTTGAAAACCATTGACGACGTGTCTTTGATAACTATAGAGATTCTGTTCCTAGATAGTTTTACGGAATAGATATTACCTTGTACTAGATCTGCTTAGGACCCCATCTGCGGTGCTCTACACTGCCACACCATTTACCATTAATTTGCAAAATGAGTTAAAAGAGTTTGGTGGTGTGAGTATCAATAAAAAGGGTGGAATTAGAACAATTGGTGCTAGGTGAAGATGGGATGTTTCTGGCCGTGGGGTGGGGCTCACCTGAGATGATAGTGATAGGTGTGTAGGATTTGCTGTGGTCCACCTGCTCTGGACGAGACCGCCACCTCTGCTATATAAGGACCGGTTCGTTAGCGTTCGACATAGTAATTTTCGTGCAACCACAGAACCTGTATATTTTGGGCAGAACTTATTCCTTCTACATATTCTTTCCACATTAAACCACTGGAGGGGTCGGTAGTGAAGACACAAGGGAACAGAAGAAAGCGTGAGATGACTCGCTACCTGACCTTCGACGGTAATTGTCCGCATCATAGGAGCATAAGGCCACAGATATAGGCCCTAGTTTGGTAATACTCAGGACTAAAGGGGACCAAGAAAAGGCGTGAATGTGGTGCATATTCACGACCTGGCTCCGGGAATATACCGACGCGTCATCGGTGATCTGGAAAACCCCGAGAGATGGCCCCTGTTTGCACCTTGAGTGGAATCTGTGGAAAACTGTATAGATGTGGGATAGGCGTTATGCAACTCTAATGATCAGAAGTAGCGTAACCTGTGGGTACAGTGTACAATCTCTGCAGAGTTAAAAATCTTTTCGGATAGGCTGTTGTCACGGTATTAACAAGCTATTGTTCGACTACCATAAGATTAGATTTTCTATACTCCTTTGATATGTGAGTAGGTGTAGCTACCTGTATTTTGAAAAGTATCTGGAGGGGATAGTGGAGACCTTTTCAATTAAAACTTAGGAACTGGCGGAAACGGTTTATACTCTCCCAGGTCCAACTTATAAAAATATGGACGATAAATGCTTTCACTCCCTTTTGAAAATCTTCTGTAAAGAACCTTGCATAAAACTAGCTTTTTACAACTTAGACCTTGTTGCCTCATCCTTGCTACAACCAATGTGCATTTCTATTTATACCTTTGCTTAGTATTGGAGCCTGCTGACTATCTTATGTACTCACCCGTCTGCATTTGTGGTTTTAGACAGCGAGGATTGCGTAGGTGACATGCTGGTTTCATTTTGCTTTTTAAGTCTGCTTGTGGATTTGGCTTTTGGTGTTTCGCTGTCTGCTCTGCTTTAAGTTGGACGACTGGTGTAGGATCGTAGAGATCCTCATGGTGTTGCCGCTAAAAGTTCTGTCTCAGGTTAGTTTTTTTTTCGAAGTATGCTTTTGATATACATTTTGTTGTGTTGTGCGTATCAGCTACTGATCTAGGGATTGATACATGTATTACAGTGCATTCCGGTAATGGGGTGCCCACAAAGGCGAAGAGGAAGGTGGAGAATCAGAGACGGTGAAAGACAGAGAGGAAGGGGATTAATACCAGATAGGCGAAGAGAAGGAGAAGGATATCGATAAACGGAGGGATGAGGAGCAACGGTAGATGAGATTGAAAGGGGACAGTTCAAATAAAAAAATGACGTGGTTAACTGTGGTTTGAGATTAGAATGTTAGTGGGTGGTGATTTTTATATAGATATTATAGATTATTTGTAGAGAGATAAAGGAAGCGTTTGATTAAATAGCACTAACGAGAGAAGATGAATAGAACGACAGTCTGGATGTGAAGGCTTTGGAGATCCAATGGTTCAAATAAAAAGAGTGATCTGGCTTGTTGTGGGTTGAGATTAGGCTTGGTTGCGTTCATGTAGAAATAGTAGATGTTTGCCAAATTTGTGTACTCCTCCCTCCATTTACTTTTAACTGTCATTCAGTCTCTTGTATGAAAATTAAAGAGAAATGAAAAAAAATATATGGTGCATAGTAAATGATGCTAGAGAAAGATGTATTAGAACATGTATTGCAAAATAAACTTCTAATTCTATAATGACAATCGATAGTCCCTTACAGACTAGCTATTTTGGAGAATTTTCTAGTTGCATCCAATCTTTTATACTTTACTTTTTTTCTAGCTGGAATGGTTATATGTACATTTGGACTTTCATACAAAAGATTTAACATGCATTTTAGATATCTAAAAGTTAGCCACATGTGTTCCCAAAAATATATTCGTGTTGTGTTAGCGGTAGGAGATGTTGTCGAACGTCGGCTTTGCGACACCAAGCCTTGTCTTCCTAGTTCAAAGGTGCATGTTTCCTGTGTTGGGTGTTCGAAAACTTCTATTTTGTGTGTTCGTTCAACTGAGTACTGTCTCTTTTTTATTAAGGTTTTAGGTGTAGATATGAGAATTAAAAGAGGTGAAAAAGATAAGATGTGTTAAAAATAATAAGAAAATAGATAGAGATATAGAGATATTGAAAATAGAGAAATATGTTTTGGGATTCAAGGATGATAACTAAATTAGAAAAATTTTGAAGAGACTAGGATGAAAAGTAATGGAACAGAGGGAGTATTATTTTTAATTTTTTAGATTTATTATTTTATATTCTTAAATAAAATGATATTATTTTGTAAAATACTTGCGGAGGCATGTGTGAGGGCAACTGAGAGGCGATCAATATTAAAGGGAAATTTGTCACAGCGCAATTGTGCTCATTTGTCTGAGTCACACCGCTCGATTGCATTTTGTCTGCAGGACACTGTGATTTTTAAGTATTTATCTTTAAACACCGTAAAGAATATTTTGAGAATATTCCATAGTCAAATGACCACGCTGCCTCTGATCTCCCTCTGATCTGAGTGATGCACAGACTTTAAGGCCTCAGAATATTTCAAAAATATTCTTTGTGATGTGAAGACAAATATTTGAAATCTACATTATCATGCAAATAAAATACAATCGGACGGTGTGACTCAGACCAACGAGTATAATTACAATGTCCTGTATACAAATTTGCCAATATTAAACTACTCAAAATTTAGATTTGAAACTAAAGCAATCTTCTCAAACGTGGAGCACATTTATTTGAATGTTAGTACACTCGCGACTCAAAAGAAACAATGACGTGCATTTATCGGGAGAACGTACGATGATGGTGTTACGTAGCGAAATTTACTTCAGATGATCGGAATGTCCTCGATCTTAGGCTCGTCGTGGTACTGGCTGGGGCGGCGGGCGCGGACACCGGCATGGATGAGCATGGCCCAGATATGGGTGACGAACTCCCCGCCGTTGGCTAGCGCCAGCGCGTGCGCCTCCGCCTTCCCCGACGGCGCGCACGCCGCGAAGACAAGAAGCTCCGCCCACAGCTCCAGTAGCATTCCCCACACGTCCTCGCTGTGCACGTTGGACACCGCGCCGCTGCCGACCGCGTCCTCCAGCTCCTTGGCGAGCATCACGCCCTTCTCCAGCGCCGTCGACAACTTGAGGTCCCAGGCGCCGGCGCCGCGGTGGAACCCCGTGGCCATCAGCCGGCCGCGGCGGTCCGGGCTGGAGCAGCAGCTCCGGAAGAAGCCGTCCAGTTCCGCCGTGATCTTGGCGTACGCCATCTCCGTCCACGCCTGGTCGTCCGGCAGGAGCCCGGGCTCGTAGGCCACCAGGTACGCGCAGTACCTCGACAGCGTAACGGCCGCCTTGCCGGCTGCAGACAGCGGGTGCTTCCGCCGGTCGTCCTTCGTCTCCAGCAGAGCTGTGGCCAGGTGCCAGACAAGGATCACGGTGGCGGCGCCGTCGGTCTCGTTGCATGCCCATTCGAGGTGCCTGAAGGCACCACTGGCGCAGCGTTGTAGCGCAGCCCTGCCGTTGCTGAAGTAGGACCACGCGTTGTCGACGGTGCGGTCATTATTGGCAATGCGATCAAGCACGTCCTTAAGGACACCGGCGATGGCCTGCTTCGCCTCGACGGTGACGATGGCGTCGGGAAGGCCGACGAGGCGCCGCTTCAGGAGCCGGGAGAGCAGCAACCAGATCCGGCGCGGGTGGAGCTGGTGAAGCTTGAGCAGTGTGAACTGGTGCATCTTGATGCGATGGGAGCCCGCTCTGATCCACAGGCCGAGCTTGATCGTCCTCTGCACTCTACCGGGCCGCCGCAGCGCCGGATTGCGTGCGTAGTTGCACAGCAAGGACACGAGGTGCCAGTCGGAGATCATGTACTGCACGAACTCGAACGTCTCGACGGCGAGGAATGTGATCGTTAGGAGGAAGGTGACGATGAGGTCCGAGGACGAGAGCACCATGCCAAGGAGGAACGACGCCTGGTGGACGAAGCACCTGTACTGCAGCACCATGTCGGTGGACAGGGCGACGAGGCCGCGGAGCAGCGACCCCAGTACGCGGAAGATGTGGCCGTTGCCGGTGACGAGCGTCACGGCGACGATGTAGATGAGGAGGAAAAGGATGGAGGACGCGAAGTTGGCGAAGAAGATCTCGGGCTTGGGCAGCGCCAGCGGGATGATGGCCTGGTAGTACTCGTCCAGGAAGGTGAGCTCCTGCTCCACCACCTCGAACGCCCGCTCCGCGCCCAGCTCCTCGAGTAGGCCACACCGCACGAAGGCGAGCGCCTGCGGCGTGCCGACCTCCGCCATGGGCTGCCGCTCCATCTTTCGCCGGAGCAGCTTGAAGAGGGCCAGGCCGAGGCATATGTCCTGCAGCTTTTGCCTCCGGTGGTCGCTGTACTGGAACACAGGGTCGGTCTCGGCGAGGTGCCAGACCGTGCACACCCTCACCAGCTTGGTGTTCTCGGCCTCCACGTTCCCCACCTCCGCCTCCGCGTCCAGTTCGTCGCGCGCGCCGTAAAGGTCGTCGCGCTGGTTCCGCCGTTGGATCTGGCGCTCGCGCTGGCCGGCGAGGATGTCGTCCAGCTGCTGCAGCCGAAACCCGAAGGGCGTCTCCTCCATCTTCATCCGGCTCTCGCCCATCACCACATAGTTGCATCGACGCAGCACGTTGCTTCGTCCGCCATCGCCCATATCTCCGAGCGGAAGAAGCTGCTGGTCGTTGCCGGGACGGGCGAGGTGTGCCATGTAGCCGGAGACGAGGCTGGCGTTCTTGGCGAGGTCGAAGGACCGCTTGGCGAGCTCGATGCAACAGGCGCGCTTGCAGAGCTTGGCGACGCTGAAGATCCAGAGAATAATGAAGAATGACTTGGTGTTGGGCTCGTGCACGTACGAGTAGATGAGGTAGCCGATCCACACGATGCGCGCAGCCTCCTCGACGGCGTCGAAGAAGGAGTATCGCCCGACGCCGTGCGAGAAGGCGGCGGCGCCCTCCGGCGCCACCATGGCGTAGACCTTCTTGCGAAGGAGCTCGACGAGGAGCATCCAGAGGAGGATGAGGTTGGCGCGGGCCGGCGCGTCCTTGGCCTTGGCCTGGGAGAACATGTAGGACATGAAGGGCAGGAAGAGCGCGAAGGAGGCGCGGAAGAAGATGCGCGTCGCGGCGGAGTGGCCCCGGTGCCCGCCGGAGAGCCGCCCCAGGAGGCAGAGCACGAACAGCGCGCCGCCCAGGGTGGTCATCAGCACCGTCGTCGTCACCATCAGCTTCTCCGTGGTGCGGAGGTCCACGGACACCGTGAAGTTGGCGACCAGCGTGGCCGCCGGCGTGTTGCAGCCCGTCCTATTCAGCCACAGGGCGTTGGCGGTCGTGTTGTAGTAAGTAGGGGCCGGCGCCATGGCACGGCCGTAAAACGAGAGCGCCATGTCTCGCCTCGATGATGCTGACATGATTGTGCATGGTCTTTATATAGCAAGTCTAGCCAGATTCTTTGCTTACACATGTAATTCTATTTGTACGCACTGCTAGCATGGAGTGGACGTCTAGCCAGATTCTTTGCTTACACATGTAATTCTATTTGTGCGCACTGCTAGCGTGGAGTGGACGATCCTCGGCAGGTCAGCTCCGAGGTGCAAGCTGCCTGCAGGGCTCCATGTGTGACTGTGTCCTAGGATTATTCTGACTTCTGGAGCCTCTATTTTAATTATTACTTTTTTTATTTTAAAATATAAGTATTTTTAGATTTAGTCAAACTCAAACTTTTATCATTTTATCTATTAATAATATATAAGTTAATAATATTTTATCATATAAAAATTATATTTTTTGATTCATCATTAAATAAACATTCATAAAAATTATAATTTTACATTAAAAATTATATAATTTTTTAGATATTATTGATAGAAATTAAAAGATTTTGACCTTATTCAAATAAAAAATGCTTATATTTTAAAACGGATGTAGTATTATTGTTAACTTTTAATATATCATTTTAAAAATATATTTTTATAAAAAAATTATTTAAATGTATAAAATTTTAAAGGCTCCTCCCACTCGAAGAGATGAGATTATTTTTGACCCATTCTCGCTTCACGGCGCCCAACCACCGCAACGGTTTGGAACCTTCAGCGCAACCTCCGGCCCCGAGCCACGAGGTGCCATTATCTGACCTCATGGAAGGGGAAAGTCCTCTTAAGACATCTCATCTTGTACTTATTACTTTATTTAGTTTTAAATTATTGACATCACACATAATAATTAAAAATAAAAAATAGAGGGAACAGGTTCCGCATCAGAGAGAAGGACAGCCCACTGATGAGTGGGCCTGTTGCGCGCGACCCATAGGTCGGTGACATTTAACACGCGTTAGAGGAACCACGTCTACCAAGGAACCAACATGGCCCTTTGGAATCAATGCCGAGCAAAAAGATCGAGCACACTTTGCTTCAGGATCAGGGAACATCAGACTGTTTTTAAAGGCTTCCGATGCTTAATATTTTTTTCAACCATCCAATTTTAAGATCTACTGTCACCAAAGTCACCACAATTCTTGTACTAACGTATGGCCGTAATTAAATGGAGATCAATTGTAACCAAAATTCTTGTAACTAGCATGGTATAAACAGAATTCAGGTGATATTTTTTTTTCCTACACTCACCATCATCAAACTCAAGCATATTTATACATATCTGAATCATTAAAATTTAGGTGTTGAAAAATTCTAAAGCACTCCGTTCAAGATTTTCCGTTTTTCTTAATGCTGAAAAGTTATATGCTGTGGCAAGAATCAATGAAAATGATGTGTCCTCGGTCAATGTAACCATTTTGCTCCAGCTTCTTATTTAGAAAAAGGGCTTAAATTATATTTTGTACTGAAAGTTCAAGTACTAGCATGGTACATTCAGGAAAACACACAATCCATTCCTGACGCTAGTGAAATGCTCGTTTGTACAATTGAATACTCCCTCGGTTCTGATTTTTTTATCATCGGATATTTCAAATTTGAACTAGTTGGCATCAATCATTTTAGGCCTCCTTCGGAACACGAGAATTTTTCTCATTTTTTGTCTTTTTTTTCTATGAAATTGAACTGATTTTTGTAAGAGATTCTTGTGAGATTTATGTGAAATTACTTTGTTTCAAAGAAGTCCTTAGAACAGAGGAAGTGTGTATCTTCGAAAGTACTATTTTTCGTCGTTGAAATGACATTTTCAAGATGATACGGCGTCGACGACCATGGAAGCAAAATGCAGAAGAATTGAAATTGGTTTGCGGGCACGTTCTGGCCGTGCGTGGGCCTCTACGAGTTGGGCCCGTCCGACGCACGGATCGGCCCGTTCGCTCACGCTGCATTTCCTACGGAACGGGAACGGGCATGACGCTACCCCGCACGCGCCCCCACGGGCCACACTGCTCTGCAGCGTCGAGGAATTCGAATCCTGTCTCGCTTCTCCTCCTTCCTGCCGCACGCGGCGAGCGGAGCCGGACGTCCGGATCGACCGGATGCAGCAGAAGCCGGAGGCCATGGAGGAGGAGCAGCGGCCGCCTGAGGCAGCCAAGGCGGCGGCGGGACCGGAGCTAGGGTTCTGGGCTGCCGCGCGGCGGCGACTGGCCCCGGACGACCCCTTCTTCACCGCCGGGGACCTCGAGCGCGAGCTCCTCGCGAAGCACGTGAGATTCTCCCCACCCGTCCACTTTTCCCCCTCGCCTCCCCTTCGTTTCGCCGAACAAATGGCAGGGCTGCCCGCGCGGGCAGATTCTTATGCCCCTCGCCGTTTTGGCGGAGGTTTCTAATCGGTGAATTCCAATTCGAGCAATTCGAATCCAGTAAGTGACAGACCGATTAACGGGCCAGTTTCTCGTACGTTGGTTACTGCAATTTCGTTGACGAAATAGGTTGTTCAGCTTCTCTGTTGGAGCCGTGGAGGGAGCGAAATCGCTGCGACAATATGTTTTTATTCTTCCATTTCCCTTTGTGCACGGACAAGATTATTTAGAGTGGCTGGGTGTCTTAATATTAGAGAATCTCTGTTCCTGCAGATAGTGGCATTTCATTTTGAAAGATCGTACTAATTTCCGCAACTCTTTCGGTATAGGTCGCTTTGGATCTCTCTGAGGATGACCGGTACCAGATTGAGAAGATGGAAGTAGCTAGCGTGTGGTAAGAAATGATCTTTGCCTGAGATTGTTCCAATATGTTCTTTGCGTCGCCTATCTCTGAAGTCAGAACTATAACATGGAAGAATGGATGTTTGTACTGCCTTAAGATTCCTTTTTTTTTCTTTTCCCAGGGTTTTTGCATGTAGTATTGTACTTGGCATGAACATGGTTATGACAGGATTGACTAATTATACAAATTGTTCTATATTTTTATAGCAACGATGTGTTTCTAACCGGATCAACTAATTATGAATATTCCTAACAAAAACAAAACAGTCTAACGGTCAAGCTGATATACTCAATTTTGATGGCAAAATTCAACAAGAAACAATGTGATCTGGCTTGAAATTCCAGATGGAATTTGTGATGTGTTCCTTTTTCTTTGAAACCAGATGTATATATCAGTAGTGTGCTAGTATTATAATACT
Source organism: Zoysia pacifica (assembly GCA_001602315.1). Lineage (NCBI taxonomy): Eukaryota > Viridiplantae > Streptophyta > Magnoliopsida > Poales > Poaceae > Zoysia > Zoysia pacifica. The sequence continues at coordinate 54,060 of BCLH01000972.1, read as the reverse complement.
TGTCTCCTCAGTGGCAATTGGTCATTGATGAGCTAATCTAAGGGGTTATCACATAGGTACTTGTATGATCGGTAAGCGTTCTCATACGTCATAGGAATAGGTTCATATTTTTCTAAGTTGACACTACTAAAACACTGAAAGGGCAAAGGTCGCGACAAACAGCGAATGAAAAAAAATTCTTACTAAGCAACTCAAAAGTAACTGATACTAGCTTCTTGTCTTATGCGACCCGTACATGGCTATAGTGCTCACTATGAAATTCCATGAGAGCTACACATTTAAGAACTCCTGTTATCCTGTTATGACCGGCATCCACTACGGCAGGCGCCAGCCAGCCGGCGGCCAGGAGGCGCACCAACCAGCTGGCGCACAGGGCACAGGCGCCACCCCAGCCGGTCTTACCTAGTGGATAAGATCGGCCACTATTATCTTTTCTCTATTTCTCTCATTTAGGAGTCGAGTGGATAGGATCAGATTCTCTAATATAAGATCCTTAGTTAGCTCGAGAGGGCGAGAGGCTATAAATAAGCTGTAAACCTCATTGGAGAAATCAAACAGAAGCAGACCTTGGCTGCCAGCTTCAACAGAAGCACCGCCGCCCAGAGTCAACACGACGCCTTCTCGATCTCGCCGCCTTCCGAGGCCACGTCCTCCTCTCTTCCACTTTTACAATCTCCGCAGCCGGTCCGGTAGAAACCCTTGTTCTACCACATCCACTATCATCGTGTCAAAGTATGCCTGTTTGCTCATGCACATATTATTTTCGTTTTCAACTATCTGTAGTTGTCTCTTTGGTTTTTGACGTAACACATAGTTTCTTGTTTGCATCTGTGGAGCTCGCAGAGCTACTCCAGATATTTTGGAATCACTAAGTCACCATAAATTCTTTGAGGTCCTTTGTAACCTAGTGTGTTCTTCCAGTTGTGCTGAAGAATATGCAGAGTGTTGCTTATATAATAGAACCAAGATGGCATGCTCACCTGTGATCAGTGCACCTAGAACTTAACCAAAGGCCCCTAGAATGAAGTTAGAGGGTGCATGCTCTTCTTAATTTTTCTTGTTACAGGAGAAACCAACACTCTTCCATAAACATTCAAGTTGTATTTTGTACACTGCTATGAATGGTTTCCCTTTTTTCTATTATTTTCTCATGTCTCTAACTCTCACAGCACTGTGTTTTGCCCAATTGCTGGTTGTGGTGCTCAACTGAATTGCTTGGAGGACTTTGAGGACCACTATATCACTCGTCATACTGCTTCATGCTCTGTGTGTTCACGAGTTTATCCAACTTCAAGGTTGCTGAGCATTCATGTTTCTGAGGCACATGACTCATATTTCCAAGCAAAAGTTGCCCGTGGATTCCCAATGGTAATAATCATCTATTCAATTGCCATTTGCAAAAAATGCTTTACCTTTTCACTGATACCTAGTTTTACAGAAACACAGGATCAAGTTCTATGTATAGTGTATTCAGGCTGGTTAGTTTAAAACTGGTTCTAGTAAGGGCCTTTTTGGCAGAACTCTCAGCTTCTGATTTTTTAGATTCACTCTTGATTCTTCTGTGAAGTGATTCTGTGGCTGAAAGTGATTCTCTGATTTTTTAGGATAAACTTTTAGAATCAGGACAAAGAATCACTTCACAGAATTAGGAGAAAGCTACTTTTTTCAGCTCTCAGTCTCTTAGTTCATTTTAAAGAATCATTTTACATAATCAGATAAGAATTACTTCTTCTGAAAAACAATGTTTGGCAGAGCTCCTCTGATTCTGTCTGAGAATCAGAAGCTGGAAGTTCTGCCAAAAGGGCTCATAGTTTCCTCTTGACACTAATTGGAGCTTTTCTTTTACATTGCTAGTAGTTACTCTTTTCTATTTAAAATTGGACAGCCCCTCATCAGCTGATGGAAAGTATTTTTTTTTGGTAACAGTACGAGTGTTTGGTGGAAGGTTGTGGTGTGAAGCTCAAGACCTACAAAAGCCGGCAGCAACACCTTATTGATAAGCACCAGTTTCCCAAGTCATTTGAGTTCTTCAAAAAGGCGCGGCCCTCCCAGCGGCAACGGCAAAAGAACCAGAGGAGGCAAACTGCTCACAAGGGGGATGAGTCACGGGACACGCTGATGGACGTCGACAGGAGACAAATTGGCCGGAGATACCGACCGAAGCAACATGATCGTAAGGAGTCGAAAGAGGAGGATCATAAGGCCAAGGAAAACGAAATGGAGGTGGAGCAGAAGATCGATGAGCTCACTTGTGCCGTGTCGAAGTTGAGCACTGGGGATTCCACGCCGGCAAGCGTGACGTTCGGCCACCGCCGCTCTCGTGGCCTTACGTTCGTTCCGAGATCAAGCAGGCAGAACAAGCAGGCCTGTCAGCCTGAAAGCGATTGAGCAACGCGTTTAGTGCCCAGGTCACTTCCTCTCTTTACGTTACTTTTACCATCACAACTAGCCAGGCCAGTCCTCCCAAACCAAAACTCGGTCTCAGTTTCGTAGCTCGGTTTCTCGATGAGCCAGTTTGGGAGAAGCTACTCGAACGGTTCGATAACAGAAAACTGATATCTATCCCTTTTATATTTAGTAAAGTTTATTTGCAGCTATTGACCGTTATATTTAAGTTATTTTGTATTATAATTTTCAACACTACTAAGGCCTGAAATTTTACTAATATTCATAGCATCGAAGTTAAAATCATAGTACTATCATCGCAAAAAAAAGAAAGAAAAATAGTACTAACAAGGGTAAGCCAAGCCTAAATGAGGCGAGTAAGCTCGGTAGCCACTTCTAATTACTGGAAAGTACTAACATTTGAGATGCCTTTTTAGATAACTCGGTAGAAGATACTTTTTTTATTTTTAAATTAATGTCGCTGTTGACTTTTAATATTAGATTTGATTATTTATTTTATTCAATTTTTTATATATATTATATATTTTGTTATAATTTAATTTATTATTAGAGCTATTTGAATTCCAACTTCAAATTTTACATATTTAAATATTTTTTAATAAAATGAATAATTCAACTTAATGTTAGAAGTAAATAACAACATCAATTTAAAAATAAAAAAAGTATCCATCATTAAGCTCTCAGCTGCTGTTTGGTTTGGTTTGTGGTAAATGAGAGATAGGATTGAGATTGAAAAATAAATGAATGGTTGAGATTTAAAAAGATGTGTGAAAGAATGATCAGATCTCCTGTTTTCTTTCCCTTTCCCAAACTCACCTCCCATTTTCTCGTTTCCAAACATTAGCTCACAGGTTTGATAGTAGCGTAGCTCTTTTACTCTCTTGGTTTATAAATATAAATTATTTTAATATTTAAAATTTATTATTTAATATATATTATTTTATTTTTTAATATACTTTTCTCTCTTCTTAATATATTTTCTCTCTTTCTAATAAATCTTTGTCTTTTTTCTTTTTTTTTTACGTATCATATTTTTTTCATTTTTTTTTAATTTTCGTGTCTAAAACTAAAAAAATCTATAAAAGTGAAGAGGGAGAGTAGTATTTCTGAAGGGAGTAGAACGGAACGGATCGCGGCAGAACGCCCGGTGTTCCGGCGCCATGACCATGAATCCATCCATAATGGTGGTCGGTCCTTTGTGATCTCTGCTCTTCCCAGGTGGCAGAGAGGCCACCCCGCGCCGCGGGAACCGCGCACGCGGGCGGCGGCACCCCGAAGACGCGTCGCACACGAAGCCGGATGCGACGTGGCCGGACAGCAGATCAGGCGCCGACCTGACCACCACGCCTTTCTTTTTGCCTGCCGCTGTCCCCTCCTCCCCCTTCCCACGCGACAGCTCCCGCCGGAACACGAGGCCGCGCGCGCCTCGAACGCCGGCGCGTGTCTTGCGGGTGCAAAGCGCGTGGTGACGATGGGGATTACGCGCTAAACAATCATCCTCCCACCGGCTCGGCTCTCATCTCACTGCATTCTGCATCGTAATAGCTTCATGAACGACTAGCATTTTCTTGAAATCCTATTTTAAAATCAAATTAATCTTTTTTCAACTTTACAAAATGGATCATGTTTTTCAAACCTAAAACTTCCGTTAAAAGTCTCTTTTGAACACTCTTAGAGATGACAAACTTTCTAAATAAAAAAAAAGGAAAGATGAAATTGCTCTCCTTTATCCTTCATCCCCCATGCATGTACTACTAATATTTTACATATTTTAATTCATATTAAAAATATTTAAGTTGTGCTAACAAATCATCTAATTGTGTCGAATGTATGAATTTTAAAATTCATATGCAAACTAGTATTAAAAAATGATCAATTTTGCAAAACCAAAATAAAAAATAGGACCAATTTTGCAAGAATTTATATGTCTTATTGTGTACTCTGCTTAACGCTGTTTATCTTACTTAACAAAATAGGATCAATGTAATGCTTTAGATTTGAAAAACAGGACTAATTTTGCAAAAGAGAATCATATTTAAATGGTTTTAAAGATTCATTATAAAAATATGATAATATGTAATTGGCTATATCATAAATTTATTTTTATATAAATTTATTTAAACTCAACAGAATTTGACCTTGAAAAAATTTGTAAATACTTACAACATCGAGGGACCATTTGTAATCTTTATTGTGAGAATTGTCTACTTAGACTAGACATACAGTACTAATGAAATTCTCGCTTACTTTGTCTATCCTTTTTACGTTTTTCTACATTTGAACGTTCTGTTCTTTTCCGCACACCCTGAGTTACGTGACCTTTTGCTCAGCCGTACACAGCTTCGGACTCTTCCTCAATGAAACAGCGGAGATTCGGTTGATTCCCCATGAACTGATGAACCTAAGTTCAGAATCTCCGGAAACAGCTTACCAATTTTCCTTTCCTTGGATGACAAAATCGCCCTCAAGAATCTTTCTTTTGACCTGATCTCCGTGTCCGAGATCTCACATTAAACAAAGTACCTGACCTGGTCGGTGCTGTGCCGTGCCGCCACGTGAGCTCGTCGTCCCCATCGATCTCCACCACACCCACAGATAACAAAAAATAAGCAACGTTCCAATGGCAGCTCGCCAAGTGCCTTTGTCCTGGTCAATGGTCCGCTTCCTATAAAGAAGCCCTTCCCTTCCCTTCCCTTCCCTGAATCATCATCCAAATCCAACATTTGGCTCAGCTCAGCTCACACATCTTACTGATCTGCTGCTGCAGTACTTACATCAGTAAGCGAGCGTCCCCACTGTAAGAACTTGCGAGTGAACCAGCAACAAAGGATCGTCGCTCAGCTCGCCAAGAACAGAGTAGGAAGGAGATGGGCAAGCTCTGGACGATCCTCACCCACCTGCACAACCTCGCCGGGTTCGTGAAATTTTTGCATCTGATTTTCATCTCGCTTTGTTTCTGGCTGTGTTTCGCTTCAGATGGATCCTTTAAGTTTCTGAACACGTTTGCTGTGATTGTTGCAGGCCAACCGTGATGCTGCTGTACCCGTTGTACGCGTCGGTGCAGGCGATGGAGAGCCCGTCGAAGCTGGACGACGAGCAGTGGCTGGCGTACTGGATCCTCTACTCCTTCATCACGCTCATGGAGATGGTCCTCGAGTCGCTCATCTACTGGTAACTGGAGTACTACGAACTGATGATTCCACCCCCAACGCTTCTATCTCGATGACAAATAAACCAACTAATCGTCTTTCAATCGATTGTCTTCCCCCAGGATTCCAATCTGGTATGAGCTGAAGCTGCTGTTCATCGCGTGGCTGGTGCTCCCCAACTTCCGGGGCGCGGCGTTCATTTACGACAAGTTCGTGCGCGAGCAGCTGCGGAAGCACGGCCTCGCCGCCGCCGGCGCCGCTTCGGCCGGCGGCGCCGCGTCGGCCGGCGGCAAGAAGGACGACAGGGCGGCGGCCTCGCCGTCGCCCAAGGACAAGGAGAAGACCAAGAGCAAGTTCCTCGCCTTCGTCACGCCCAAGAAGGTGGGCTCCTGAGCCTTCTTGTTGGTTATTGTCTGGATTTGCTGAACTGTTACTGATAGTGATTAATTCGTGTGCTTTGCTTGATTGTTGCAGGATCATGACGCTTACTGAACCAAGATGGATCCAATTTGTCTAGTAGTGTTCAGCTTTGGTTGTTCAAATGTCTGTGTCGTTTGCTTCACACGGAACAGGTTCATGTCCATGTACTGTATCTCATGACAAATCTGTGTGTGAACTTTTGCTGTAGAAAGCAGAAAAGAACTTCCCCTGTTATAATCTTGTACTAAATGCATTTCGGGAACCTGATGAATGAGATTCAAAGACAAGATAATAAATTTATAAAGTGTTCCGGAAGTTTCTTCCTGTCATCCCAAATCGTCATTTGTCAGTACATCGCATTCCGTTAAATCGTGTAAACTTCTTGTGAAGACCATATCCTTTTGGCATGCCTTTGATCGACCCCCTGCTTTGAGAACTGGGGTTGCTTAAGAAATTTGCAGGATTTAGTTATTAACCGAGAAGATCTGAATCCAAATACCCTGTATGTAAGTAAAAAAAAGAAAGAAAGAAAGGCACCTATTTTTAGCTACAAATTTACTGTTATACACTGTTTCCTGAAATGCTGTCTTTGCGATTTTGGTGTACTTTCCCTGAAGCTGCCTTTGAATGTTTCACCGGCCACGTCCTGCCATCGGTCCGCAACCAAAAGCTAGCTTTGCCGGCAAATGGAAATGGTCATTCCTTTCACATCATCCGAGCAACGGACATTGGATGCACCGCCCAGTGTTCACCAGCTTTCATCGGACCTGCGACCGCCTGCGACTGTGGTTATATACGATCTACACTTGCAATGATCAATCTGTCATTTCTGCAATCCCTAATCTGCTGGCAAAGTACCTTTTTTTTTTTCCGGATATGCTGGCAAAGTACGAGTACCTAATCCTGCAGTCCGTAATCTTTTCATCTTACGATGCTCACCCATAATCAAGGGACAAGATCAAGTACTGCACACAGGCTTCGGTTGTGTGCAATCCTGACGATCTGAGTAGACTTCAGACAGAAATCTCTCTGAATTACAGGATTTCTCCCTCCCAAACTCCAGAGGAGCAGCGACAGGTCTGTGAGGGGGCAGGTGTGGAAGCACAGTGGCATAGTTTCTGCTAATGCAAGTAACATTGACGATAATGACAGTTCTGTCATGGACAAACTTCCCTCCATCCCTGAGGCAGAGGAAGAGGCTGGTACCCTCTGCTGTCCTGAAGAAACTGATCAGTCTGCACCTGTAAAGTTCAAAATTTGGTCCCCTTTTTCTTTGTGTTTTTTTTAGAATCCCTTTTTCTTTGTGTTGTGTGTTACACATTTGCACACGGTATGATTTTCTTGGATGCAAATGGTATTACTTTTTATGCTACATAATTAGTTCTGCAGGTACTCCTTGCTTTCAAAAAGATTCAAATGTAGGGCATTAATTTTGGCATTCCTTTTCTTTTTTTTGTGTGTATAGTTGGAGAAAGAACTTTGTGGTTGGTTGGATGGATTTTGATCCTTGACAGACCAAATGATAATAGTACAGATTTTAGAAAACCGATGTAGATAGTGATCTTGTGGTTCTTCAAGAAACTGATACCCTTTCTTTTCTAATGACAATTTTAGTTCTTTGTTTAAATTTTATACTAAGCACATTAAGTTTCGTAGTCTCTCTCTCTCTTTGGAAACTCAAACCTAGGAATGATCCTCACGTTCTATCTAAAAAAAATCCTCACGTAACGCTCATCGGGGTGGCCATTTGGGCCGACTTTAGGAAATAACAGGGCCTGATCCATAGTTTTGATCTCCCAAACTCATCGAGATAGAGGGCCTAACTAACAATCAACACGCAAGCCCAAACATAACCATGTTAAATTGATTTCTAAGTGGGCTTTTAGTAGTTTTGTAGTTTCTGTGTTTTGAGTCTTTTGACCTTCCCTAAATAGAAGAAAACCATAAATTTTAGCAAACTACAACCATAAAAGTTCTGAAAAATCATACGGAAATAATGGAACTCATGCGCAGGTAAGACGACTTTACGAACGTTTTAGGAAAAACAATGACGAGGCTTTTATATTGGGGAGGATTATTGCAAATAATAGGGCAAGCCAAAATTAGGTTTAATATTCTTTATCTGCTACATCAAAGCTAAAGAATATGTCGCACAAAAACAAAATGAGAGAATTTTTATCTGGTACTAAAAAAGTCATAGCTTCCCTTCTTGTCTTTTTCGATTTGAGCTTTTCTATAGGTCTAAAATTCATTTTTATTGCTTAGTTGGCCTTTCCGTCACTTTTGACCTTTAAAAGTGTTAAGTGAGGTAAAAATGATCATTTTACCTCTAATTTTGTATTTGTTTCATTTCGAGTATTATTTTTTTTTCTTTTTTTATAGCTTGATAATATCATAATTGTAAACTTTACTATGCAGAATTCTATACACATAGGTGGTGTTTGAGATGTGAGAAATGAAGGATGAGTGGGCTTGGGAAATGAATGGATGGTTAAGATTTAATACAGCTGATGAATGAATCATCCAAATCTCTTTCTTCTTATTTCCCACTCCCATTCCCATTGTCATTTCCGGATTACCAAACGCCGCCATAGGTTTTAAATAATTTTTGTACAATTATCATATTATCAAACAAAGAAAAAGAAAAATAATGCTCAAAATAAAATAAATATAACACTGATCATTTCATCCTCACTTAACACCGTTAGGGCAAAACTAACAGAAGAGCCAAATAAGGAATTAAAAATAGATTTTAGACCATATAAAAAAGTTCAAATCGAAAAAAGCTAAGTAGAGAAATTGTGACTTTTTAGAGCCAAATAAAAAATTATCTCAAACAAAATAGGGTTTAACAACGGTACATGTCGATATATCATCTCTGTATTTTTCGAGTGGCAGCACACCTATCCTTCCAAAATGATAACCCATATTTGTTCGTTCCACTCGACAGGAACTATTTCGATCAAGTTCTTTAAAAAAAACTAATTCGATCCTGTCTTAATAGAATTAATCACGCAGGTAGGTCTAGCTACCTGCAACAATCAAGCAAGCTAAGTGGCTCGTAATTGCATTTGCAGACCCAATAATGGTTGAACTGTATACAATGCAGGCACCAAGTTCAGGCTTAAGGCAGCAGCCTTATGATTTTTTTGCAGCTGGACACCCCAATCTTGCGGTTTCTCACTCAAAATTGGTGCGGCTAGTTGTAACCACCAGTTTTCTTTACCTTTCGATAAGTCACGATCTTCCATGACTTTGCGAATCTCAAAAAATTAGCAAACACGACATCACAAGCGATCAATCAAAAAACCATAAAGTATTAAACAAGAAACGAGAATAGAAAATAGCAAGTTAAAACAAATTTATTAGAATATAATCCTCTAAAGAGATCCATCAGCATGCAGGCCGAAAGGACCTCAGAGCAGAAAGATCACTGTCGAGAAATCTATCAAATGCAACAATAAAAGCATTATCATGACAGCAGCGGCGAACCTCCTCAAACATAGGGCAAGCTTGAGCGTAAGAGTTGACTTCATGGTCTGTCGGAGACGTAGTTGTAGTCAAAGTTGAGAGTATCCTCTGAAAAGAACAAATTAAAAAGCCGTGAATACGAATAATCAGCAAACCGCGTACTACCTATCAACAATGTATGCATGTAAATGGTTTCAAGGTAAAGGCTAGCTCAAGTGCTAAATGCAAGTTTAAAACATTTTATTTTACTTTAAAGATGCAAGAAAACTTTATTTTAAAACTGTCAAATTTTATTATCTTACTCCGCAGGGATCTCTGTTATCCCGGACAAGAGTTTATTTTAAATGTTGATGTAATCTTCACACCCGGTCACAGCTCAAAGGCCGGAGTCTAAAACATTTTAAAATAGAAAAGGAGAAAGGAAAACAAAACAACTCAACGAGGAGCAACTCAGGGGGCGTCCTTCTCCAAAAAGGACATAGCAATGCGCATTGACGGTAACTCTACAGAGTTTATGCACCTAAACCCACGAGAAATGCCATCGAGAACTACCGTCGTAGTCCCAACGAACATACAAGACCCGTTCACAAGCTTAAACTAGTGTTATCCGTCCTCTAGGATAGAGATCCCAAGTGTCTACGCAATCGAGTCTTAAAGCTGTGAAGAGCTTACCATTGATTAGGTGAGGTATCTCTATCGATTTTTCTCTGGTCGATTTTTCTAGGTCGCATGGCTGATTATTAGAGCTGATCTTATGCTTGTGTTTGATGCCTTTTGGAAGCTAGACATGAGGAGTCTCCACTCTGTTAATGATGCCCTCCTCACCCTGCTACCTAAGACTCCGAAAGCCCAAGATATCAAGGATTATCGCCCGATCAGCCTTATTAACTGTTTTGGCAAGTTGTTGTCCAAAGCCTTGGCTAACTGGATAGCGCCACACCTTCCCAAGCTGGTGCACTCTAGTCAAAGTGCATTTGTTAAAGGTCACAACATCCAAGACAACTTCCTCTTTGTGCAAGCTTCCGCACGTGCACTCCATGCTAGATGTGTCCCGCACTTCCTCCTAAAGATCGACATAGCTAAGGCTTTCGATTCGGTCGCTTGGCCGTTTCTTTTGGAGGTCCTCCAGCATATGGGTTTCTCACGCCTGTGGAGGAACTGGATATCGGCTCTCTTATCCACAGCTAGCACACGGATTTTGCTTGATGGTGATCCTGGGAAGAGGATCTTTCATTTTCGTGTTCTCCGTCAAGGGGACCCTCTCTCGCCGATGCTGTTCCTCTTGGTCATGGAGGCCCTGAGCGTGATGTTGCGAAAAGCGGTCGAGTGGTCCCTTTTGCAGCCACTTGGTGTGTGCAACATCCCTCACCGTGCTTCTCTTTATGCTGATGAACTGGTCGTGTTCGCTTCTCCAACTCGGTCGGATTTGCAGCTCATCTGTTCTATCCTCTCTTTTTGAGGGAGCGTCTGGCATGGCCACGAACCTCCATAAGTGCCAGATCACACCTATTCAATGTACTGACAAAGAGCTCGGCCTCTTATCTGAGTTGTTTCCTTGTTTGGTGGCTGAGTTCCCAACACGCTACCTTGGGATCCCTCTTTCTGTGAAGAAGTTGCCTAAATCGGTCTTTCAGCCGCTGGTTGATAAGGTAGCGGACCGACTACCAACCTGGAAGGGAAAATTGCTTAACAGGAGTGGTCGCTTGGTTCTCATCAAATCTACCCTCTCTGCAGTACCTATTTATACTGCCATTGCGTTGCGGCTTTCTCCCTGGGTGGTTATGAAACTTGATAAAATCATGAAGGCCTTCCTTTGGGAGGGTTCTGATACTGTGCAGGGCGGGAATTGTTTGGTTGCATGACAACATGTTCAGCGTCCACAAGCGTTGGGTGGCCTTTGTCGGCGTTCTGACCACCAGCACAGTAAATATACGATCGTGGGGGAGGTGCGCCTCTGGATTCGATGTGGCCTAGTCTGCGGGAGACTCAAGGGGATTTTTACTTGGTTCGGGCCACCTCGAGCGGTGTAATACTCTACGTCCAGGGGGCGGATTATCTCGTTGATAATGTTACAAAGGCGGGGATCCTCTCTTCGTGGGAGGATCCGGAACGTGGATGAGTGGGGGTGCTTGCTCGGAAGGATGCAAGGACCCTGGGCTCTAGTGAAGCTCGTGGTTTTATTTTTCGTGTGTTTGCGACCGTTGTTTTGTGAGGACGTCGTCTCTTTTCTTTCGTGCTCCTTGGGCCTCCCTTTATATAGGAGGGAGCCCTGAGGTTACAAGTGGTAGGTCCTACTCGATCCTGCTGACTCGTCGATAGGTGGGCCCTTCTGTCGTTGTCGCCATCATCTCGCTTTGTCCAGGCATGGTCGTGACCCGTCGCGTCGCGCGCAGCGGCGGGTACTGTGATGCTTGTTCGGTGCCACTGTGCCGGCTACAGAGCTGTCATGTCTTGTCCCGCGGCCGGCGCAGCTTTCTGCTGGAGTGTCACCGTGGTGGATCTCGTCCCGTCTCGTCAGGACGGACGGCAGTTGCTTGTCAGAGTAAATGTACCATAACGCGGTACCTACCCCCCAGGGGTCGCTCTCGGGGGTCGGCCTTCGGAGGCCGAGGTCATCGTGTGCCCGCGTGGCTAAGGCGTGACTGCCGCAGATCGTCGTTGGGGGGTCGGAACCCGTGATCGCCGACCCCCGTCTTGAGGTCTTGTGCGCCCAAGCGCGATCTGTTGGGTATCCGGGATACGTGATCCTGACAGTAGCCCCCGAGCCTGACGCCGTTTGCGATCCCCAGTTGAGACGGCATCGGGCTGGTCGTTCCCAAGGTTTGTTGTGCTCTTACGGGCGCGCGCGAGCGCGCCCGTAGGGCGTAGCCCCTGAGCCCTCGAGCGATCCAGAGGGTCGGTCGTGGGCTGAGACGTTGCATAGTCCATCATTCATCGATGGTTAATCGTATTGGGATCGTTTCGTCGGCTCAGCCCTCGAGTCTAGGGGCGTTTCGAGGAGCTGGCAGGGCATCGTGCTGACGGTCGTGGTCGGCCTCGATTTATACATTCGATGAAATGGCTGGGAAGGACCGGCTTCGACGCAGTCCTTGCCCGTAATCGACGTTATGCCTAGGCCAGAGCCATGATCAACGCACGCTCGTTTGGGTTGGCCCGGTGGCCTCTGCTGTCGGTCAGCCGACTGTTAGAAGTTTCGTTCTGTGGGCCCAGCCCTCGAGCCTAGAGGCGATCCGGGGGGCCGACCGGGCATAGCGTCGACGTTCGGGGTCGGACCGAGGTCGGTTTCGATTTATACATTCGATGAAATGGCTGGGAAAGACCGGCTTCGACGCGCTCCTTGCCCGTGATCGACGTTACGCCTAGGCCAGAGCCATGATCAGCGCACGCTCGTTTGGGTTGGCCCGATGGCATCGGCTGTCGGTCAGCCGATCGTTAGAAGTTTCATTCTACGTGCACGTATCGTTCCGACCTTTGAGGCCGGGCCGAGGTCGCCCTTGGTCTTTCGTTCGGTAAGACACCTAGGTCGGACCGGTTCGATGCTGTTTTTACCCATGATCAGCGTCGCGCCTAGGCTTGGCCATGATCAGCGCCCGAACGTTCGGTTTGGCCCGGTGGCCCCGGCTGTCGGCCAGCCGATCGTGGGGGGTTTCGTTCGGTCATCCCCCCTTATTTGAATCCGCCATTATGGTTACGGGGATCGGATGGCTTTCGTGCCTCCACGCGGAGGGCAATCGGACCGTCCAGGAATTTGAACCGCCGGTCGATCTGTGCGGTTGGTTTGAATTCGATCGGGCCGTGTCGTGGATGCGGCGGTTCGCGCGCCCGTGTCACGTCACGTGCCAGACGTGCTCTGGCAACCGTCTCGTTGGAGTAATTGTTACTGTCCTGTCCGCGGCGGAGACGGCAAGGTGCGGCTCGGGCCCCCTCGTCAGTGGGTTGCAGGCAGACCGTTGGGGTGTGCTTTGGGGCGCGACCCCACGATCGAGTAGTTACTCCTCGGTCGATCGTGGGAGACGCAGTAATTGCCCGAGCCCCTTTGAAAGTGCGAGGGGGCGGGCGGTAACTTTGCTTTTTCACCCGGCTTCCTTGCTTCGCCTTCGTCCTTTACGCAAGAGCCTGTTAGCTCCGCTTCCCATCGTAGCGCCGTTAGATCCGGCAATCGCTGTAGTTCGCGCTTTTGTCGTCGCCACCTGCAGGATGTCTGAGTGGGAGCCATCGTGTGTCGACGACGCCCTACTCGAGAGGTGGAGTGCCGCTGGCATGGTCCCGCGGAAGGAGTCTGCGGGCTGGGTGCCCGGCTTCGGCCACATTACGCCCGCGCCGCCGCCGAGGAAGATCGTCAGCTTTCTGGCGTATCACGAGCGCGGGCTGGGGCTGTTGATCTCCAGCTTCTTCCGCGGGGTCCTCAACCAGTACGGCGCTCGGCTTCACCAGCTGGCGCCGAACGGGATTCTCGACGCCGCCGTCTTCATTACGCTTTGCGAAGCGTATTTGGGGATTCGATCGAGCCTCCTGCTGTGGAGGTACTTCTTCCTCGCCTGTCTCCAAACGTCGAAAGAGACTGGGGTCGGCCGGCGCGTTGACAGCGTCAGCATCATGCTCCGGACTCGGGAGTCCCAGGAGTACATTGAGGTGGATCTGAAGACCTCGCTGAAGGGCTGGCAGAGGTCGTGGTTCTACATTGACAACGCCGACCCTCAGCTCCCGGCCTTCGAAAACCAGGTGCCTCGAGCGACGGGGTCTTGGAACTCGAAGCTCTCGGCGGCCGAGGTCGAGACGATCCGACCTCACCTGGAGGTGATTCGATCCTATAGCTTTTGGTTTAGCCTACCCCACTTAAAATAAATAGGGCCATACTAAAGCCTTGATACATATTCCACTTTCGCTTCACGTGGGTAGCGTTAAATATCCAAATCTCCAATGAACCACTATTATTCTAGTTACAATGTCACTTTAGCTAGCATGTCCAATTTGCTACGTTAGCAGAAACTTTACCATTTCCTTGAATAGCATCCTCTACTATCTTTTCCAATGGCTTGAGGACTACTGTCAGGTACTCTTTCTCTAGGTTACTCCAGATTTTCTGGCTTGACACTTTTGTCCAATCACCGCATCTTGGAGTTCTTTGCAGTTCCTCGGGCTGGTTATACTTTTATTGGTTGGTTGAAGTTGCCATCTGCTGACTTCCTTGGCAGCACTCTTCTCGTAACATCAGATGGATGTCGTACGGGCATTTTTTAGGCATTTAAAATAGAAATAGGTAAAGGAGAAGTTTTATAACATAGTTTTTATCAAAAATAGTCAGTTTCGAGGGGAACATCCTAAGGGTTTCGTCCTACGGCCAAGTATTGCTCTGATACCACCCTGTAGCGCACTCCGTTTTTGAGATGCACTGTGATACACATATCAGTCCCTGGATCAGTAGCTGATATGCACAACATAACAGAATGTATATCGAAAGCATACTTCGAAAGGAAAAGCTAACCTGAGACATGAGTTTTAGTGGCCACACCATGAGGATCTCTACAATTCTACACCGGTTGACCAACTAAAAGCAGAGCAGACAGCGAACACCAGGGCCCAAATCCACAAGCAGACTTGGGAAGCAGAATGAAACAAGCACAACATCTATGCGATCCTCACTGTCTAAAACCATAAATGCAGGAGGGTGAGTACATAAGGTACTCAGCAAGCTCCAACACTAAGCAAAGGTATAACTATAGATGCACATTAGTTGTAGCAAGGATGAGGCAGCAAGGTTCATGTTGTCAAAGAGCCAGTTTTATGCAAGGTTCACTACAGAAGATTTTAAAAGGGAGTGAAGACATTCATTATCCATATACTAATAAGTTGGACCTGGGGGAATACAAACCATTCCCGCCAGTTCCCTAATTTTTAACTGGAAGGGCCTCCACTATCCCCTCCAGACACTTTCCAAAGCACGAGTAGCTACTCCCACTCACACTTCAAGGCAGTATAGAAAATCTAATCGTAGGGCGCCCGAACAGTAGCATGTCAATACCGTGACAACGGCCTATCCGGAAGAATTTTTAACTCTGCAGAGGTTGTACACTGTACCCACAGGTTATGCTACTCCTGATCATTAGAGTTGCATAACACTTATTCCACATCTACGCAGTTTTCCACAGATTCCACACAAGGTGCAAACAGGGGCCATCCCTCGGGGTTTTCCAGGCCGTCGATGACACGTCGGTACATTTCCGGAGCAAGGTCGTGAATATCCACTACATTCACGCCTTTTCCTGGTCCCCTCCAATCCCCAGGTATTACCAAACTAGGGGCTATATCCGCGAGCTTACGCTACCGTGACGCGGGCAATTACCGTCGAAGGCCAGGAAGCGAGTTATCTCACGCCCTTCTCCTGTTCTCTTGTGTCTTCACTACCGACCCCCAGTGGTTCGATGTGGAAAGAATACGTAGAGGGAATAAGTCCTGCCCAAAATGTACAGGTTCTGTGGTTGCACGAGAATTATCAAGTTGAGGGCTAACGAACCGGTCCTTATATGGCAGGGGTGGCGGTCTCGTCCACGGCAGATGGACCACAGCGAAGCCTACACACCTATCACCGTCACCTCAGGTGAGCCCCACCCCACGGCCAGTAACATCCCCTCTTCACCTAGCACCAGTTGTTCTAATCCCGCCCCCTTTTTTTTTACTCACACCACCAAACTCTTTCAACTAATTTTGCAAATCAATGGTATATGATGTGGTGGTGCGGAGCACCGTAAATGGGGTCCTAAGCAGATCTAGCACAAGGTGAAATTCGTTCCTTAAAACTATTTAAGAACAGAATCCCTATGGCTATCAAGGACACTCCTTTAATGGTTTTCAAGGAAGGCATTCATATCTATACAGCAAGTTACTGACATAAATATAAATACCTAAGAACAAGTAGGATTATGACTAACACAACATTTCAAACCAAAATATCATGCATAGCAGAATAAGTAGGCACTATAGGAGCATTAGCAAAGTATAGGTTCTATATGAGGTTAGAGCTTGCCTGCAAATTCCTTAATCTTCAAGCTTGAGGTTGAAGGCTTCTTCTTCAAGATCTCAATATTCAATCTCTAGCTTCGCGCCCAATCTACGAGCTTCTCTTCATACGTAGACCTTCTGGTCCCTCTTGAGGCTTGACTCTTCCTTACACTCAGCGTTATCTACGCGAAGAAAAAGCCTAATAAAACTACTGCGAAAGAAACACAACTCAAGAAGGAGCGATAAAATCCAAAGAACTTCAACTAAGAATCAGATAACACCGCGAGGAAAACTTAGAACAAGTCATGTATGTTGCGGTGCCTATTAACTTAAAGTGAGGTTCAGTGAAGGGTTAACATGCATTTTCACTAGTACGAGCGGGAACACGGTGTGTAGTTTAGGTCATTTTGTGCATACCTTAATTTAGATCTTTTAACTAAATAATCATATCGTTTGTGCTAATAGGTGGCACGTGCACTAGTGTATGTCAATATATTGCACGGGCTTTCTAGTGAATATTTCTTGATTCTACTATACCATTGAACTCCTACGCTAAATATATGGTATTACTTTTGGTGCGGTGTTGGGCATGCTATCATCATTAACTATCTAGTTTGTACCCACCTGAGTGTTTTACTTTAGGTAATTAATGATTAATCACTTAGTTTAATGTATATAATTAAACTTTTAAAACTAGCAAGTGGTACATGTGTGGGTGAATGCAGGACATAATGCTTTTAGGCTGCCATCTAAGTAATCATTTACTTTCTAATGTTTAGCTATTTGTATTTAACTATTAATCATATGATTCTAACCTTAGACTAGATTACTTAGTGCTAACATGGGTATGCATACTATGGTGTGCTAAATAATGAGGTTATGCTATCCTGTGGCGTGCTTTAGCTAGTGTAAATCTATGTTTAGGATGAGTCATAGTTAAAGACTTGCATTGACAACGATAAAACCAAAAGAAGGAACAACGATTAAACTCAGCGAAAGACTTACTATAGAAGCGAATCGGTAAGACCGGAGGTTGGCTGAGGTTTGGAGGATTCGATGTGATGGAGCTTGAGATAATGGTTCCAGTGGCACCAAGATCACTGAAAACTTAGTTAAGGTGTAGCGGTGGTGAGACGAACAAGGTGTTCACGATGGAAAACAGGAAATCTCCCCCGTGGACACGCTACCCGGCAGGTGTCCACAGCTGTCGGTCGTGTGTGTGCAGGTGTGAAACAGG
>BCLH01000972.1:20139-32615 GCA_001602315.1 Zoysia pacifica | reverse complement strand
GGTCGGGCGTGTCCTAAGCGAGACGGCCCATGGCAAACTGCCCGAGGTCGTTAGAGCGTCGGGCTCGCAGCCCCGAGTGGTGACGTCGAGGCCGCTGTCGAGGCGCAAGGACCGACGGCGTCGACCGCCGCCAGGGAGGTCCCCGGGCGAGGGCCCCTCCCACTCGAAGGGGCGATCGATGGCTTCGGCTATCTGATGGATTGGGTGGGAGGTGTCTGAGCCCTCAACATGCGGTTGGTCGCCGGCCTCCGCCAGTTGTCGAGGGTCGCCGAGGAGGTCGGCGCCATCTACGACGAGGCTCACTTCGTCGAGTGCCGGGTGAGCTTCGAGTTCGGCTCTCGGTTTCCATCTTTTCCAATTCTTGGGCTGATAATCTTCTTGTAGGACAACTTGTAGGCGGTGCTGGGTCGGCCCCCGCGCGGGTTCGCTGCCTAAGCCGAGGTCGACGCCCTTAAGGAGCTGGCGAGGGCGCGGGCCGAGTCGGGGGAGGCTGCAGCTGACCTGAAATCGCAGCTTCTTGCAGCGCGAGAGTCGGCTCGCATCGCCCTCGAGGAGGCGAGCAAGGCGCGCGCCGAAATGGCGGCGTCCAAGGCTCGGACCACCCGAACCACGGTGACCCTCGAGCAGGCCAACCGTACGATCGTCGGTAAGTCGCCGCGCATTCTTTCGACCCTCAGGGTTAGGTTCTGACTCGTCCTGTCGCAGGGCTGCGTCGCCAAGCGGCGGAGCACGATACCGAGATGCGGCGCCTTGGGCTCCTCCACTAGCACGTCGAGGGTGCTCGCTTGACCCTCGAGCAGACGCTGCGCATGACGAAAGAGGAGCGTGACCATGCTTTCGAGCAGGTCGACCTTTTGAAGTCGGAACGGGTAGTGCTACAGTCCGAGGTTGAGCAGGCGGCGGCGGACCTCGACCATATGCGTGAGGAGGCGGTCAAAGTCCAGGAGGAGCTCTCGGCGGCCCAAATCCAGAACGAGCGCCTTTGGAAGAGCCTCGGCCGGGCAGGGTAGGCCGTCGAGGTCGCCGCAAAGGAGTGGGACGGTAAGGGTCGGCCCCTCCCTATTTGCTCTAGCTATCTTCGATTTTCTGCTGACATCTTGGAATACAGGATTGGCGGGCGAGGTTCAGACCTTGAGGTCGGCGAGTCTGAGCCTCATCGGGAAGCTGTACTCCAGAGTGTCGGACTCCGTTCCGACGGTCGTCATTGCGCACGCTCTGCAGCAACTCCCGGAGATCGTCTCCAACGTCATGATAAGGGCGCTGGAGGATGGGTCCTCAACAGCCTTGGCCCTGGTCCGCTCCCATTATCTGGATGCGGATCTCGGCAGGGTCGTCGAGGGCTTCGTGTCGGGCTACTCGGACGAGCAGCTGGACGCGATCGCGGTGGAGACGCAGGAGCCAAAGGCGAAGGCCGTCGCCGACTTCAAGACGGAGGACTTCCTGCCCGAGCGATTCGGTCCGTTTCCCTATGTATAGGTTCGAACGTGTAAAGTGTCATTGTATTAATGAAAAATATCGTTCAAACAATGTTCGAGAAATTTTTATGAGTTTAAATGTGAATTTCCGACCCTCTTTCGCGTGCTGCATCTGTTTTTCGCGCCCTCTTCGGCGTCAATCAAACGAATGGGCCGAGTATAGCTCATAGGGTCGGGTGTCAGACCCGATACAGCCGTAGAGCGTCATCAGCTCCCGATTCGTAGATAGTTTAGCCACGGGAAGGCTTCGAACGAAAAACGCGCGCGAAGTGTCGTTTGAGGGTCACCCGCGAGGTTGGCGCGGGTCGGGGATCCGACCCGAGGAAACAAAGAGACAAAAAGGTGTGACGAGTTAACGAGGAGCGGCGCCTCGATGCGAAAAAATTGATAAACGGTGAGCGGAAGACGAGGTCGATTGTTTCGACACCGGCGAGGGTGGAGGTAAGTAGCCCCCGGGTGCGGGGGGTGGCCGGGACGGCTACGGTTCGCATTCCAAAACGAAAAACAAAAGCAAAGTTACAAGAACTTAGCTGTTTTTATTAAGTGTAGAACCGTCGGGGGTTCTCGATATTCCATGGGTTCGCTAGTTCCCGACCTTCCTCGGTTGCTAGCTTGTAAGCACCGGGCCTTAGGACGTGCTTGATTACAAAGGGTCCCTCCCAAGGGGGCGACAAGTTATGCTGATCGGCTTTCATTTGCACCCTTCTCAGCACAATGTCTTCGACGTTGAGTGCTTGACCTCAGACGCGCTGAGCGTGCAGTCGCCATAGACTCTGCTGGTACTTGACGGAGCGCAGGAGAACGACCTCGCGCGTCTCTTGCAGCTGGTCGAGGCCATCCTGCAGTGCGGCCTGCGATCTTTCCTCGTCGTAGGCTCGGACTCACGGAGAGTCGTAGTCGAGGTCGATCGGCAGCATCTCTTCTGCAACGAATGTCATGAAGAACGGCGTGAACCAGGTGGTTTTGTTGGGGGTCATTCGCAGACCCCAGAGGACCGACGGGAGTTCGCTCACCCATCGTCCAGCTGCCTTCCTGACGGAGTCGTAAATCCGTGGCTTCAAGCTTGGGAGTATCATCCCATTGACCCGTTCGACTTGTCCATTCGTCCTTGGGTGAGCCATGGAGGCAAAGCCTAGGCGAATGTGATATTCGTCACAGAATTCCCAAAATTGTCGACCGGTGAACTGCGCACCATTGTCGGTGATTATAGTGTTCGAGACGCCAAACTGACAGATGATGTTGCGGATGAACCTGACCGCCCGGGTCAAAGTGATGTTGGGCACCGGCTCGGCCTCAATCGACTTGGTGAACTTTTCGACAGCGACGAAGAGATGGGTGAAACCATCGGGCGCTCTCTTGAACGGGTCGACGATGTCGAGTCTCCAGACGGCGAAGGGCCATGTGATAGGGATCGTCTAGAGCTCCTGCGCCGGCAGGTGTGTCTGTCAGACATAGAACTGGCAGCCTTGGCAAGCTCGGATGAGCTTTTGGGCGTCGGCCACGGTCGTCAACCAGTAGAAGCCTTATCGAAAGGCCTTGCCAATAAGGGTTCTGGGTCCGGCATGATGACCGCAAATGCCTGAGTGGATGTCGTCGAGCAGGTGCATGCCCTGCTCTTGAGGGATGCAGCGCTGCAGTATACCACTCGTGCTTCGCTTGTAGAGCTCGCCGTCCGAAATGACGTATGCCTTGGCCTGTCGCATGACCTTTCTAGCTCTGTCTGGGTCGGCCGAGAGAGTGCCGTCTTGAAGGTAAGCGAAGATATCGTGAGACCAGTCGGGGGCGAGCGCCATGACTTCTGCCCCTGGTCCGAGGATCGGCTCGCTGCTTGGTCTTTTGATGAGTGGCCCTTCCGTGACCCTGATGGAGGGTTTGGTGTGGACTTTGAGAAAGACGTCGTCGGGGACCGGCTGACGCTCCGAGCCCATCTTGGTGAGGGCATCAGCGGCTTCGTTATCACGTCGTAGGACGTGATAGAGTTCGAATCCATCAAACTTGTCCTCGAGCTTACGAACCTCTTGACAGTAGGCTTCCATCTTCGGATCTCGGCAGCTGGAAGCCTTCATGACTTGACTGATGACCAGCTCGGAGTCGCCCTTGATGTAGAGGCGCTGAACGCCGAGAGTGGTGGCCATTCGTAGGCCGTGGAGGAGCGCCTCGTATTCGGCCGTGTTGTTCGAGGCGCGGAACCGCAACTGCAGCACGCATTGGAGCCTGTCTTTCTTTGGGAAGATCAGGACGACCCTAGCCCCCGCGCCCTTGAGCATGCAGGACCCGTCGAAGTACATGGTCCAGTACTCGACGCTGTCGGAGGCCGGCGGTTCCTAAGCGTCGGTCCATTCGGCGACGAAGTCGGCCAGGGCCTGGGACTTGATGGCCTGTCGAGGGACAAAAGCGATGTCGAGCCCCAGGAGTTCCATGACTCACATGGCGAGGCGCCCGACTGTGTCCTTGCCACCGACGATCTCCCCGAGTGGGAAGCCGGTGACGACGTGGACAGAATGGCTCGTGAAGTAGTGTCGCAGCTTGCGGCTCGTAATGAGGACGGCATAGATCAGCTTCTCCACCTGGGTGTACCGAGTCTTAGCATCGGTCAACACCTCGCTGATGAAGTAGACAGGACGCTGAACAGTCAGAGCCCGACCCTCCTCGCTTCGCTCGACGACGAGGATGGTGCTGATGACTTTCGAGGTTACCGCGATATAGAGGAGAAGGGTCTCCCCTGGGGTTGGAGATGTGAGAACCGGTGGTGATGAGAGCAGGGTCTTGAGCCGATCGAAGGCCTCTTGGGCTTCGGTGGTCCAGTTGAACCGCTTCGCTTTTCGCAGCAGCCTGTAGAAGGGCATCGCCTTTTCGTCGAGCCTTGAGATGAAACGGCTAAGGGCCGCCAAGCATGCGGTCAGCTTTTAGACGCCCTTGACGTTGCTGATGGGCCCGAGGTTGAGGATCGCGGAGACCTTCTCGGGTTCACTTCGATCCCATGCTCGGAGATGACGAAGCCGAGCAGCTTGCCCGAGGGGACATCGAAAATGCACTTCACGAGATTCAGCTTGATCCGATAGCGCCGGAGGTTTGCGAACGTTTCCTCCAGATCCTGGATGAGGTCGGAGGTCTGACGAGTCTTGACGACGATGTCGTCGACGTAGACCTCCAGATTTCGACCCAGCTGGTCGTGAAAGCACTTCTGCATGCAGTGCTGATACGTAGCTCTGGAGTTCTTGAGCCCGAATGGTATGGTGACGTAGCAGAAAGACTCGAAGGGCGCGATGAAGGACGTGGCCGGCCGGTCGGACTCGCGCATAGAGATCTGGTGATACCCGGAGGTATGCGTCAAGGAAGCTCAAGGTTTTGCAGACGGCGGTTGAGTCCACCACCTGATCAATGCGCAGGAGAGGGAAGGAGTCCTTCGGGCAGGCCTTGTTGAGACTCGTGTAGTCGACGCACATCCTCCATTACCCGGTCTTCTTTTTCACCATTACAGGGTTGGCTAACCACTCGAGGTGGTAGACCTCTTGAATAAACTTGGTATCTAGGAGCTTCGTCAATTCTTCCCCGATGGCTCGACGCTTCTCGTCGTCGAAACACTGGAGTCGCTGTTTGACAGGCCGAGAGCCCGCGATGATGTCGAGGGAGTACTCGGCGACTTCTCTCGAGATGCTGGGCATGTCCGATGGTGCCCAGGCGAAGACGTCTCGATTTCGGATGAGGAAGTCGACGAGCGCGCTTTCCTATTCGCTGGAAAGCGCTGTCTTGACCCTGGCCTTCTTAGAGGGGTCGACGGGGTCAAGAGCGACCACTTTGGAGTCGTCGGTTGGTTTGAAGGATGTCGATGACGCGGGTTTGGAGTGGAGCGCTGGGTCCGACCCTTCTGCTTTGCTGATTGCATTCAGCCGAGCCGGGCCCGATTCGGCGGCGGCTAGCTCGAAGCTCTCCTGCTCACATGCCAGAGCGTGTTGGAAGCGTGACGAGACCGTGATGACGCCCTTTGGCCTGTGCATCTTCAGCTTCAAGTAGACGTAGTTGGGGATGACCATGAACTTCGCGTAGCATGGCCTGCCCAGGATGGCGTGGTAGGCGCCAGTGAAGTCGACCACCTCAAAGGTGAGCGACTTAGTCCGAAAATTGCTCTGGTCGCCGAATGTGACCGGGAGCGTGATCTGACCGAGAGGCGTCGCGTAGCCCCCAGGGACGACTCCGTGAAACGGGGCGTGGGTCGGACGTAGGTCGGCCTCGGTCAGCTTCATCGTCGGAAGGCGTCGGCATAGAGGATGTTGAGGGCGCTTCCTCCATCCATGAACACCTTCAACAGGTGCACGGAGCCGACGATGGGGTCAAGCACCAACGGGAGATGCCTGGGCTACGGGACGTGGTCCGGGTGATCGGCCCGATCGAAGGTGATGGGGGCTTCGGACCACTTCACATAACGGGGGACCGCAGGGTCGGCAGCGTTAACCTATCGCCAGGTCCTCTTCTGGCGGCCACAGGATTCGCTGTAGGCCGCGGGGCCGCCAAAGATCATAAAGCAGTCCTCCGGCTCGGGGAAGGCCGCGCCGACGTCTTCTTCGACACCCTTAGTCTGGGGGTTGGTCTTGGCCGCCGAGGAGTCTGCTTGGAGTCCGCTCTGGAAGAACCTTCTTGCCAGGTGGCAATTCCGGAGGGTGTGCTTGATCGGCATAGAATGGTTGGGGCAGGGCCGGTCGAGCATCTTGTCGAAGTGGCCATCGTGGTTGGCCGGCTTCTTGGTCGGGGGTCGGGCTGGATGGTCTGCGGCGGCCACAAAATCGTCGTCGTGGCGTCGACCCTTCCCCTTTTTGCGGCTCAAGCTACCATCACCTCGCTCGTTGCGGCGGTCCGCGGACTGATCGGAGGGTCGGTCCCCCCGACGGTCGTTCCCCGACCTTTCATCCTTCGCCCGACCTCGGTCGAAGTTGGCCTGCACGGCCTCTTCTCCGGTGGTGAAAGTTGTGGCGATGTCGAGGAGGTCCCGGGCCGTCCAGGGGTTCCACCGACCCAACTTGTGGACGAGCGCCTTGGACGTCGTCCCGCAGGTGAAGGCATTGATCACGTCGGCGTCGCTGACGTTGGGGAGCTCGTTGCGCTTTCGTGAAAAGCGCTGGATGTAGTCCCGGAGCGACTCGTCGGGCCCCTGCTTACAATTCTTGAGGTCCCAGGAGTTACTTGGGCACGTGTAAGTTTCTTGAAAATTGTCGACGAAGATTCGGCGCAGGTCGCTCCAGTCTTGGACGCAGCCCTCGGGGAAGTGTTCGAGCCACCCTCGGGCTAAATCGGTGAGGAAGAGCGGCAAGTATTGGATGGCGAACAGGTCGTTCGCGCCTCCGGTCCTACAGGCGAGGCGGTAATTCTCGAGCCAGTGGACGGGGTTCGTCTCCCCGTTGTAGTAGCCGATGGTGGTCGGGGCGCGAAATCTCTACGGGAATTTTGCGTGCCGGATGAGCGATCCGAACGCCCTAGGTCCAACCCCATCAAGGCTCGGGCTCCTTGAGTCGAGGGAGCCGCGTCGATAGTAGCGGTCGAGGGAGCGTCTCCGCTGGGACTCGGCGCGGAGCTCGCTCCTCGCCTGGCGTCTGGCGTCGATGGTGCCGCGAGCGTCGTGGTTGGGGCCGAGTCGCGGGAGGACCGACCCTGCATGGTGTCGAGGGTTCCGTTCCTCCACTTGGCTGTCGCGTGCTGAGCTCCGCTGATCTTGGGACCGACGGTTGCTTTTCGTCTCCGACTGCTGGGGCCGGAGGGACGCTTCTGGTCGTTGAAGCGCGCTGTCGAGGTAGAAGCGTACGCGGTCGTACACTTCTCTCAGTGCCGGGTCCTCGGGAGCAGCGGTCTCGTTGAGGATGCACGCTGCCGCCGTGAGGTTCTCGATCGGGGTTTCGAAGGTCAGCGGCCCCAGCTGCGAGCTGTTGGTGGGTGGACCGTCCCCGGGCTCGCGCCGCGTCGTTGGGCCCAGCTGTAGCTTTACCCCTTGGCTCGAGACTGCCAGTGTGTCCCGGGGGTAACCAGACTTGGTCGGCGGCGTCCACGTGGGACACAGAGACAGGTTGGCACCCGACGGCGTGTTGCCAGGGGTCGCCGGTTCCGCGCTCTTCTGGGCGTGGAGAGTGAGGCACTCCCTCGACGGGTCGTGCCCCAGGATGAGGTGGCTTCGGGGCCACCAATGAGGGTGCCTCTCGCACGGAGCCTGGAGGCGGAGCTCGCCGCCCTCGTTCGCGACGAAGTCCAAGCTTCCGAAGTGGAAAGCCTGCCCAAAGGCGAAAGTGGAGACTTGTCACGACCGGCCATCTTCAGAGACAGCGACCATGAAGTCCCCGAAGCGGAGGTGGGAGACCGAAATGTCTCCCACGACAATAAAGTAGGAAGCCATCAAAAAACCGAAGCAAGAGCACACCAAAAGAGAAAAACCCCCCTTCCTGGCGCGCCAACTGTCGGCGTTCTGACCACCGGCACAGTAAATATACGATTGTGGGGGAGGAGCGCCTCCGGATTCGATGTGGCCTAGTCTGCGAGAGACTCAAGGGGATTTTTATCTGGTTCGGGCCACCTCGAGCGTTGTAATACTCTATGTTCAGGGGGCGGATTATCTCGTTGATAATGTTACAAAGGCGGGGATCCTCTCTTCGTGGGAGGATCCGGAATGTGGATGAGTAGGGGTGCTTGCTCGGAAGGATGCAAGGACCCTAAGCTCTAGTAGAGCTCGTGGTTTTGTCTTTCGTGTGTTTGCGACCGTTGTTTTGTGGGGACGTCGTCTCTTTTCTTTCGTGCTCCCTGGGCCTCCCTTTATATAGGAGAGGGCCCTGGGGTTACAAGTGGTGAGTTTTACTCGATCCTGCTGACTCGCCGACAGATGGGCCTTTCTGTCGTTGTCGCCATCATCTCGCTTCGTCCAGGCATGGTCGTGACCCGTCGCGTCGCGCTCAGCGACGGGTACTGTGATGCTCGTCCGGTGCCACTGTGCCGGCTATAGTGCTGTCATGTTTTGTCCCGCGGTCGTCGCAGCTTTCTGCTGGAGTGTCGCCGTGGTGGATCTCGTCCCGTCCCGTCAGGACGGATGGCAGTTGCCTGTCAGAGTAAATGTACCATAACACGGTACCTACCCCAGGGGTTGCTCTCGAGGGTCGGCCTTCGGAGGCCGGGGTCTTCGTGTGCCCGCGTGGCTAAGGCGCGACTGCCGCAGATCGTCGTTGGGGGGTTGGAACCCGTGATCGTCCGACCCCCGTCTTGAGGTTTTGTGTGCCCGAGCGCGATCTGTTGGGTACCCGAGGTACGTGATCCCAACAGCCTTGGTGTCCTCAACATTGATATGTTCGGTCTGGCACTTCAAATGCGCTGGCTCTGGCTCCGTCGTGTCGAACCATTGCAGCCTTGGGCGAAGCTCCCGCTTTCGATGGACGCGGCCTCTGAGAGTCTGTTTCGCGCCTCCACCTCCCTTCTGCTTGGGGACGACAGATCGTTCTTGTTTTGGACAGATCACGGTTTGCATGGTCGTTGCACCTTAGACTTGGCCCCAAGTCTGATACGTATCGTCAAGCCCCGCGCCCACCGCGGAAGGCTGGTTGTGGAGGCGCTACCCGGCAATGCTTGGGTGCGGGATCTATCGGGTGCCCTCACAGTTCAGTGCTTGCTAGAGCTGCTTCATCTCCACGAGCTTCTACAAGCGTTCTCTCTTGACCCCTCCGCCGAAGACCGCTTCTTATGGAATTGGACTTCTTCGGGGGTTTTTTTGACGAGCTCGGCGTATGGCGCTCTTTTCCTTGGCCAGTCGGCGGTGTTTGGAGCGACGCAGCTCTGGAAGACCAGGGCACCAAACAAATTCCATTTCTTCGCCTGGCTTGTGTTACATGGTCGTTGCTGGACATCGGAGAGGCTCCAACGCCACAACCTAACGAACTCAGGTAGTTGTGCGCTTTGTAGTCAGCACACAGAGTTCATCGACCACCTCCTTTTCTCTTGTGTTTTCAGCAAGGAAGTCTGGTTCCGCGTCCTGGGATGTTGTGGGTGGCAAGCTCTTTGGACAGGCCGCGACCTCAGGTTTGCGGATTGGTGGCTCGCCAACCGTAAATTGGTGGCCAAACCTCGGAGGAAGGCGTTTGACTCTCTTGTTGTGCTTATCATCTGAAAGTTGTGGTTGGAGCGGAATGCTCGTATTTTCCGGAATCAGTTTGCCCTTGCTCATGTGGTAGCTAACCGAGTTCGAAGTGCGGGTTGCCGCTATAACCGCTTGCGTGTTTTGAGTGGGGCGGGCAAAGCAGACTAGCGGACAGGTCCGCTCCGCTTTCAGGTTGACCTTGCAGGCTGCTTGTTGCAGCATCGCAGGTTCATATGAAGAGGTTTTGCTTTTGCATTTGGCATCGTCAACCATGGCAAATCTCATCTGCGCAGGATAGTTGACACGCTCACCCGATACCGCTACTGGGAGAGGTACGTGTAGAGCAGGAGTATGTTTCCCTGTAGGTGCAGCGACCCCCACCCACCCACCAATCCATCACTCCCTGGCTCTCAGCTCCCCGGTCGCCGTCCACTCGCACGTCCTTAAATACCGCACGACCACTTCCCCACGCCTCCACTCCTGTACACAAGCAGCCTCAGGAGGGTCGGGGAGCTAGATGGCCTGCAAGGAGGAGGCGGCGGTGAACGCGCTGCTGAGCTGCTTCATGCACGCGGGCCTGGCGCTGGTGCTGCTCGTGTACCTCCCAGTCGCCTTCCTCAGCCGCCTCGCCGCCGGGATCCTCGTCCGGCCGTTCGCCCGCGGGGAGGACCTGCGCGGCAAGGTCGTGCTCGTCACCAGCGCGTCCTCGGGCATCGGCGAGGTCAGTAGACTCTGCAGTACCCTTCGTCCTGCCCCCCTGCCTGTAGCTACGCACTTTGTTTTTGTTACTACTATTTCGCGCGCGCTTCTTACCTGCGCGTGCATTGCTCTCTGGTCAAGACTCAAGTGCGTGCGCGTCTGCTTTCGCCGTTAATTCTCTGATCGATGGATTGAAAATAAACCATCAGTAGGATCGGAGCAGGAGTGCAGGAGTAGGTGAACTGCTCGTACCTTATCTTCTTGCTCACTTTAGCCGGCGGGTGGTTCGTGCAGCCGGCACCGGCGGCTCGGGATCGAATGGGGCAACCGTCAGTAGTAGAGGTGGTTGAACAGCGTGCGATGCGCCCAGGCTGAAAACCGATTACACGTGCATGTCGGAGTAGTTTCGCTTTGTTCGTTGGTCCTGCGCTGGAGACTGCTGGTCCTCAAGGCGAAACAGAGGCTGAGTTTTTTTTTTTAGATAAAGGAAACATAATTCGTTTCCGGGCTCTGCTTAAAACAAACAACCTAATTTTTAATACAAACTTGTCAACGCACTAAATAAAAAAACAGAAAAGAAAACAGCGGCTGAGTTTGCTGTCGAAATGATTACTCGATCTCGATCCCCTTGGTATAGAAATTCAAGTTGTTTGACCTTCCACTAGTGGAGAGTCATATAAAACGGGTCGTTTTGAACTTTGAGGTGTATTTTCCTTATTCTGCTCCTGACCGACTGCATGCCTTAACTTTTGCTTCTTCTTCTTTTTTTTTTTTGACCCCCTTGCATTGCATAATTGCATTGCTCCAGCGCATAATCCCAACGCCTCGTGCCGGCGCACATAACTTTTCCATGACTAAGAATTTCATTGAAATCGTATAGAAATTTCACATGAATTAGTTTAATTTTATATAAAAAAATATTAAAAATAGAAAAAATTTCCATTCTCCAAAAGGGGCCTCAGTGTTATTCTGTTTTTTCAACTTTTAGAAGTGCGCTCAACTTATGTCAATCTTAAAAATGATGAAAATTTTAAGAAAACAACCCTAAAGCTCACTGTGGTAACCAGTAGTAAATTGTTTGCGATGGACTCTTTATGCTATTTAATATAGACAAACAGACTAGAAAATAAAACAATTGATTGATCACTTTTTGGTCCTCCTACCAAAAATTATATCTGTATCGCTGTACCAGACGGACCATTATTAAATCTGGCAGAACGTAGGGGGCAGACCAATCTGCGGATGTTGAGATTGCGGTGTGCATCCAACTTTGAGTGAAGCACTGAAGCTAATAACCGTACGCTCGTGCTTATAGAAAATATTGCTACTTTAGGAAAGTTTCTTTCTGCCAACTTATGGCTCTCGTGGTTAAAAACGTGCTGTTTCATCCCTAAAGCTGCTAGTCTCTGTCCATCCAACAAGACTTCATTTTTAGATATGATCAACCGTTCTTTGACTAATGATCGACATCTGTTCTACAGTTCTATTTGCTCGGTCTTGGGCACCATTTGAAACGCAGAAATTTTACAGAAATTTTATAGTAATTTCACAAGAAAAAAATGCAGAAACAAAATTTTTTCCTCCATTCCAAACATGGATTTAGTAATGCATTTTGGATCTGGGCATAAAGACTAAGGGAAAATTAAAAATGTGGGATGCAGAGAAAACGAGCAGGAAAAGAGATATATATAAAAAAATATTAGAAAGAGAAAAAATGAATTGAAAAATGAGAATAATTTATAATTTAGAAAAACTTAAGTAGTCAAAAATAACAAACTGGGATGGAGGGGAGTACCTAATAGATGCCTAAGATTGTGGTGGTTCATTTTATGGGAGGGTAAAATGGTCATTTGACACCTAACTTAACACCGTTAGTAGCTTAAACTAACGGAAGCGCAAAAAAAAATGAAAGATGAAATTTTGTCCAGATTGAGAAGTTCAAAATAAAAAAGGTCAAAGAAGGAAGTAGTGACTTTTTTAGGCTAAGAAAAGAATTTTCTCTTAAAACTAATTCTCCTTTGTTCCAAAATATAAGCATTTTTAAGTTTAGTCAAAATCAATTTTTTATCATTTTGACCATTAATATTATATAGTCAATGATGTTTTATCATATAAAAATATATTTTTGATTCATCATTATATAAACTTTAATAAAAATTATATTTTTATATAAAAAATTATGTAATTTTTTAGATATTATCAGT
>BCLH01000971.1:75899-110365 GCA_001602315.1 Zoysia pacifica | reverse complement strand
AGAGTGGTGAATAAAAAAAGAAAGTTAATATTAATGGTTGATAAGGAAATTCAAATTTTTGATTGGCTAATAAGGAATCAAAACTTTTTTCGATGGCTAATAAGGAATTGACCCATAACAATCTTATCTTACTACAGACTCTAAGAAACTAAATGATAACTACAGATTCTGATGCCCTAACTACACTACTGTAAGCTTCATGACCTTAGAAATCCCCTAAAAGTTACGAATTAATTTTGGTGATTGAATGAACAACTATAGGTAACGGTTGTGTTGCAGGTAGCACCTCGCTAATTCTACATTAATATGATGGGCTTCCTCGGTGGATGATAAGGACGAACTCTAGAAGAGGAGTTGCCGAGCTCTCGAGGACCAAGGATAAAGACTAGCTAGAGAGTTCATAGGAACACCGGTAATATTAAGGGGGGTAAGATCATTTGTCTCCTGTCAAACAAGTGTTAGAGGGTGTGAATGCTCCTTAGATCCTCAGAAAGCACTAAAGATGGCAGAGAAAGCGAAGTCGAAGACCGAAGCTCAAGAACCAGCTGAATACTCAGTCACCGGATAGTCCAGTGAACCCTGAAGGAGCAAGTCCAGAGAGAGGTGCTTTTTGGAGTCGAGAAGGATCAGTCACCAGACAGTTCGTCGGTGCAATGACCAGACAATCCGATGAGCCAGAAGCTGAAGTTCAGAGAAGATGTCTCTAGGAGTCCAAAAATGAAAGTCACCGAATAGTCCGGTGAAGGTATGTACCGAACAGTCTGGGGTCCTATGTATTGAATTCTATAGAGGGTGTTTCCCTGGCCGAGAAGGGAGAAGGGTCACCAAACAGTCCGGTGGTCCAATCACCGGATAGTCCGATGATTGTATAAAGTAGTCAGCTTTATGCCATCACGTCACAACAGTTGTTTCTGGGCTTAGAGCCTATTTAAACCTTGGAGGGGGACGTTTTCCAGTGTAACCTTGATCAGAATTGCAAGATTGAAGTCCTTTGGTGCTAGTAGGAGAGTAATAGGGAGCATTCATAAAGTTTTAGAGCTTGTAGGGCTTGCAAGAAGTGATCTTTGCCTATTACTCTTGGTGTGGGCAGCTTAGACCGGCTAGGAGTCGGTAATCGAGCTTCTGAGGAGATCGTAGAAGATGTCGTCAAGTTTGTACGCTGTTTCGGGTCTCCCGCTCAAAAAGGACACCAAGAGAGAGCGCTTGAGCCTTGGAGAATTGCTCTAGTGCTTGGATATTGTGTGCGATAGTCGAGCCGTCGGTGTCTTCATTCCGGGAGTGAAGCATACCCTTGTGAGCATCATTTCGGGAACGACAGGAGAGACCGAGACTCCGACGGGAGTGGTCCAACGAGAATTAGGGGAAGGCGTCTACCTTCTAAGACCTCGGGAAAAAATCACTAAGCACTCTTTATCTCACTGTCTTTACTTGCCGCATTTATTTATCATTTGAGTAGTGTGATAGGTTGTTCTTTGATTCCTCTTTGTGGCTATCGTACTAGTGCTTGCTTGTTATTATTTCTTTATCACTACTATTGTTAGGGGTCTTTGGCCTGCTAGACTTGTTTTAGGTTTGCTTCCATTGCGGTTAAGTCTTATTGTTTTAGTTTGTAGCAAAATTAGTGCTATAAGTCCACCGATTCAACTCCCTTCTCGGTGTCTTTGATCCTTACAACTACTCCCCTCGGTGAAAGAAAGCTCAACCTCAAGCTGTGCCAAAGGGCGCGTCCTTCCTGGTTCCCAAGAAAAGAAGCACACTCCTTCTGGTTCCCAAGGAAAAAGCTAGATGGGTTTCTTTCCTAGAGAGCGGAAAGTGGTGTTAAGAAGATGGATTGGTTGATCATCAACTTGGCAAGTATCATCCTGTCCTTAGTGATTGGCTACAAAACACCAATGCGTCACTGGACGTGAGGATAGGCAATGGATACTATCTCGTATGGATACATACCCGATACACCTCAGATACGTATCTAAAAAGTATCCAAAAATAAATGCAAGAAAATCAGATACTTAAAGGGATACGTATTGGGCCACCGTAATCCATCATCGGATACGTTCTGATCCAGCCCATGGAGGCAGCGATGACATCGGAGGCAGGTGAAGTGATGAGATTTGGATGAGCAAAACCAGAGGTGGGGGCAGCGTGGAGGAAGAGGGGCGAGCGGTAGTGGTGCTGCCGGCAACCTGGCGGCAGGGATGAGGATCCCTGTGAGGGAGGACAGGAGCGAGGCAACTAGCCACGATATGCCGTGAGATTCGAGTGGAGGGGCGGCTTGCAGCAGGAACTACGGCGAGATCCGACGGGAAGGGGTCTGCACTGCCAGCGACGGGGTAAAGAAGGTCACCTGCTCACGAGGGAGAGAGAGAGAGAGAGAAAGAGAGAGAGAGAGAGGTGGCATGGTGGCTGGCTGCAGGTGGCGGCTGGGAAGGAGGAGGTGGAAAGGAGGTGAAGGTGGGTAACTATTTATATGGAGGGTAAATGGAGAGGAAAATGGGCTGGGCTAGTTCACTGGTAAGCCTCTGTTACAGCCCAACTTCATTTTTCTTTAATTTTTTCTCTTTTCCTTCTTATTTATAGCTACATGGTGTGAAATTATATTATTTTATTAAAAAAATAAAACGTATCCACGTATCGGATTTTTTTTGACAAAATGTCATATTGCCGTATTCGTATCCGCTAGATACCGATACACGTATCCATATCCGGCACGGATAGGTGATCGGTGCCATAATGGTGGCTGCAGATCACATTGAAAAGATGGCCTGCAGTGCACGTCTTGTGGTACTGGCAATGGTGACCTTCAGTGCAGCCAATTGCAGCGATGTTGCATCATCTATGTGCTCCCTAACCCCCTTGACGGATTGCATCCCGAACAGCTCCATAGGGGCAGTCATCGTCCCCTTCGAAACAGGGCTGCTGTCCTCCATGGCTATGATATGTGGCGCTGGAGATGGTGAGGGTGTTGGCAGCATGGGTGTCACCGGAGGAGGCGATGATGGTGGTGGTACTGGTGCTGCAGGGGATGATGGTGCAGGCGCTGATTGTGTGGAGAACAGTGTTGCTATTGGTGTTGATGGAGATGGGGACAAAGGTGGCAGTGGTCCCGACATCGTGGTGATGGTGGGGGTGGCTGCGGTGCTACCGGTGTTACAGGCGGCAGCGACAATTCCATCTCCATTGCTGTGATGCGAGCTTTATGGCAATCCAAACACTGGCAGATGTTCTCCATCTCGGCGGGGATGAGATCAAGCATTGAAGACATTGTGGTGGTGGCCGCAGGATCGACAACACTGGCCATTGAAGCGATGCGCCTTGCTGTCCCTAATACCTATTTGTTGTGGAACGGCGCCGAGGGCCTCAGCCCACGGCACGAGAAGAGAGAAACCTAATCTTCTTTTTCTTCCTCTCTCTAACCACAGCTTTTATAGCCATAGGCACTGGGCAAAACTAATCTTAACAGACTAACAACCTGATCTTATCCACTTAAGAAACTATAACAACCCAATCTTATCTTACTAACAAACTCTTACAAACTAATAGATAACTACAGTTGTTGCTACCATAACACCTCCTACGCTATCTCCCTACCGGACTTGGTGCTGTTCGAAGAACTCAAGAAAGAAGTAGATCATCTATCGGAACTTCTGGACAAATGGACCGAAGTAGAGCAAGGCATTGCAGGAGCTGCATGGTCCATGGTAGATGGATTTATCCCACACCGTGGCCGCATAGATGTTTTTGATTCATCAGTAAAATGGCCACAAATCCTGGCCTCAACATATGGAGCTAGACATGAAGGCGTCCAGAAGACTCTTCATCGGCTACAAGCGTCATTTTACAACCCTCATGCAAATCAAATTGTTCGTGATTTTGTGCAGGGATGTGCAGTCTGCCAAAAAATAGGGCTGAACATCTACATCCAGCTTGACTGCTTCAACCACTAGAAGTTCCAAGTTCACTTTGAGCTGACATTGTGATGGATTTTGTGGAAGGATTTCTAACGGTAGGTGGAAAATCAGTGTTGCTTACAGTGGTAGACCATTTCTCTAAATACACACATTTTATTGCTATTGGACATCCCTTTATAACAATTTCAGTGGTGTGTGTTTTCTTCGACAACATAGTCTGACTCCATGGTCTACCATGCTGCATAGTCAGTGGCCGCTATCCTGTGTTCAACGGTAATTTTTGGAATGAACTATTCTCCTTGTCAGGAGTCGAGCTACACCTAAGTTTAGCATTTCATCCATAGATGGATGGCAAATCTGAGGTAACAAACGAGATTACCTTTGTTGTCTGGTTAGCGACCGTCCCCGCAGCTGGCTTCATTTGTTACCATGGGCTGAATTCTGCGACAACACATCCTATAAGACAGCACTTCAATCAACTCAATTCCAGTTGGTTTGTGGCAGGGAGCCACCATCTATAACAAGTTATCAACCTACAACCTACAGTGGCTCATGTTGCGGCCCTGGACAAACAACTTACAGAGCGTGACACATACTTAGCAGATGTACATGAGCAATTGCTACATGCACAAGCTCATATGAAATAGCATTATGATGGAGGTCATCATGACATACAATTCTTCATTGGTGATTTGGTATGGCCGAGGCTTCACCACATAACAGCAGCTGACATCACCAACAAAACAAGTGGGAAGCTATCACCTCACTACTATGGTCCTTAACAGATTATAGAGAGAATTGGACCTCTAGCATATCTTCTCTAATTACTAGACAAAGCAACGATGCATGACGTATCCATGTTGCTTTCTTAAAGCAGTTTATCAGCAATCCTCCAGAAACACAGGTACCGCTCCCACCCCTGTCACGCGGCAGAGTGATTTCAATGCCTGAATCTATCATATGCACCCGTCTCAACTAAGGACAATGAGAATTGCTAGTTCGCTGGTTTGGACGGCCAGCTGCGGAAGCTACATGGAATCTCACTAGAATCCTTCAAGGAAAAGCCCTCAGAATTCCAGCTCGAGGATGAGTTGTTTATCTAGGAGGGCGGAATGTTGTGGATACTTTTGTGAGCAGAACATACATACTCTCGCTGCAACAAGCGCCCACAACATCAAGATAATGAGCCAACAGCATGAAGGATAAGGGGGAGTTTGTTAGATTCAGAGGCATAATAGATATAGATAATCTTAGTTTTAGGAGTTTGTTATCTTTCATAGCTATCAAGTATAATTAGTTAAATGAGCTTATTACCCTTCATATCTATATACAGTAGGTCTATTAAGTAGACAAACTCCTCTTCTCTCACCTCTTAGGAGGTGAACCTTCGATTTAATCTGAGCTGTTGAATTTTAGAAAGAAAAAATAGAAAATATAATATCCACATGAACTGTCGTACAAACCACAACAAAAAGAAAAAAACCGGGAAAAGCAAAGAAACACTTACAGTAAACCACTCGGTGAGTAGTTTTTCTGGTTTACCAACCGATTTTTTCAGGTTCGATTTTTGGAATTTTGAATCCAAATCAGTTTGAATGGTTTTTGATTTTTCAAATTTTTTACATTTTTTGTATTTTTAATTTTTTGAATCTTCTGCCTGATATAAAATGTAACCATGTGGCTTCAAAAAAAAGTGAAAATAAGCATGACCACCAGCTATAACTTTTCAAACCGGTCAATATATGTTGTTTATTTCCAAAACCAAATGATTGAGTTCCTAAAACTGCAAGCATCAATTTCTATAACTCATTGATTCCCGGAGATTTAGGACCTATTTTCGCAAAGAGAATCGCAAAAACAATATGACATCCAAAATCTGTCTTAAGATGCTGTGACACTATCTTTTGTTTTTTAGGCTGTATATCTTTTTTAGACCTATTAGTATCAGAGTTTGCCCTCTAAAGACGTGTTAACGTCTATATAAATAGTAGCCTCATCAGTAGGATAGGTTTTTGATCAGTTTTTATCTCTTATCAAACAGTTTCGTCGTTTGACGATTTGTTAATTTTTTAACTTCATGATTTAATTCAGATTTCGCAATTGAGTTGCGTTCTTCTTTGTTTTTACTTGTGTTCTTCGATTTGCATGTTGAGATTAGCCTTTTTGATAAAGTCAATTGTGTGTGCACGGTTGACAACCAGAGGAGAAGTGGTGCTGCGATTGCAGTGTTCGAATCGTATTGATTTGAGGCCGAATTGATTGTGTATCGCATCTCTACCAAATTAAGAGTTATTACGACCTGACGAAAGATTGATAACCAGATAAACATCATCAAGAGAGGGCGATCTAGCTCATCTCTTAGCCATAGCCCTCAGCCCCAATCAATAAAGCTAGCAATTCTAGCCATAACAGCTATAGATAAGTCATCAAGCTATCATTACTTAACCAAAGAAATTTCCCTTTGACGTAAACAGGAGCGAAAGAAGCCTGAAGTAGTGGTTACAGTATAGCAATAAACAAGTGTCAAAGAAGATGTTAACGCAAGATTAGGCAAAACTACGCATATCAGTTTCTTTTGATTTTTTTTTAAAAAAAAGATTTCTGTTCAGTCAGATGCGGCTAAATAATTAAAATGTAAACATAGAGATCCTCTCTGGTAACTTTTGCGAATACAGTAATTATTTTATTCATTAGCTAGTTCAGATTGTAATCGTTCAACTTAGATCGCACCACACTTGAATCGTAGTCTTTCTCCACCGTTTTGCGGACTCGCGCTCCAGTGAGCTGCTCCGATGAAGACGTCAAGGACCACGAGAAACGAATCGGCGTATGCGAAATTCGGAAGATGGAGACAGAGTCGAGTCCTGTTATGATCCGTCTTGGGCATTTTACAGCCGACCTTCGACCACCTACTCCTCCGGTTGGATGGGCTGAATTTTAAATTATTTGCAAGTTGTTTTTGGACCAGTTCACTTTTCTAGTCTAGTGGGCCGCGTCTAGCCACTGCGACCCAAGCTCAACAACAGTATTTAACTGGATTTAATCTATTATTTTAAATTCTAAATAATTTTTCTCTTCAACCGTAATTTATTTTTTAGATCAATTTGAAGCATCATATTTTTTAGGATTAATAAATATAAAAATAAGATCACAATATAAATTTTTTTTGAATTTATTTTTTAAATATTTCATCTTAATAAATCGAATGTGCTAATAATAAGATTTAATTGTTCTGATGGTTAAAATAAGTGGTTCTAGTAGTCTACATCAATTGTTCTAATAGTACAAATCAATTGATCTAATCGTACAAATCAAGTGTTACAATAGTAAAAATAAATTGTTCCAATAATAAAAATAAAATTTTTCTAATATTTAAAAGCAATTATTCATGCAAGAAATAAAAAAGGAAAATAAAAAATATTAATAAAATAAAAAATAAAAAAGTATACGCAAAATAAAAAAATAAAGTAAACAGTATAGAAATAAAAAATAAAACATAAAACAGATAAACATTTATTGGGCTAAAGAAACTAAAACAAAACATGTACTGGGCGAAAAATAAAAAAGAAAAAGCCCAAAGGAGGGTGGGCGGAGGAAAGCTAGAAATTAGCCTATGCGTTACGGAAGAATCCCGGACAGAGTCCCTAGCGGGACTGCTTATTTACCAGTGGACCAGAATAAATCCACGTTGAACCTGGCCAGCGCGGGTGGACGAATTCCTGAGGCTTCAAATGCCTAGCAACTCAGGAAACGGATTCCTTCCATACTATCCGGCAATGGCGAGCCGCTACCAGGCGGGCTCAAGGCCCACCCAGCAGTGACCGGGCCGTACGGCAGCTGATCCTCACGCTATCATCACCGAGCATAATTGCATTGATATATAACCACACAGCATGAGGTGTTTCGTTCTCCCGAACGTGGCAGGGTAGTGGCGGTCTTTGGCGATTGCAATGCCTGGATTTAGGGATGCAAGTTTTCTATTTTTTGGATTAGTGAGTTGGGTCAAAAATTTTAAAATGATCAAACATCCTCCTCCAGCTTATGTTATTAGTGATGGCGGATGTAGAAATTTTATGCAGTCTAAGCGAGTAAAGGACAATAAGTCCACACAAACATATCAATTACTAACGTGTATAAGTTATAGATAATAAATGCAATAATTTTGAAACTAAAAAATCGTTTATTGAAAAAACAGAGATATGGTAATAGTAGTCTTGTTAAAACACTAAAATAAATTGCTCTCTATCGATCTACCACTAAAAGTTCTAATAGTATTCGAATGAAACAATATGCAAACTTATGAGTATGATGCAGTTGCATTTTCTAAGTTATAATGCCGAATCATAAAAAAATAATAAACATCATCAACAACATCGGGTAAGGAGCTGCTCGCCCACAGTTGGGTACGCCTATGATTATTAGTGGGAAAAAATAAACTAGAGGCTTGACCTATAAATATCCATTGGATGGTTCCCCAGCAAGATGAACGGAAAGCCCCGTAGAACACCAAAATTTTTTTTCCATATATGCTAACAAACGTTACCCCTCTGAAACTAAATATAGGTGCAAGTTAAATAGCACCATCCATAATTCATTGCAAAATTTTTTCCATATATGCTAACGAACGTTACCCCTCTGAAAACAAATATAGGTGCAAGTTAAATGGCACCTTCCATAATTCATTGCAAATTTTTTTCCATATATGCTAACGAACGTTACCCCTCTGAAAACAAATATGTGCAAGTTAAATAGCACCTTCCATAATTCATTGCAAAATTTTTTTCCATAATTCATTGCCATGAGACGTGGCAAGGTAAAGGTAAGATATGTAGAAGACTGGATTAACTTGTATACTCCATTTTACTCCACGTGGACAAGTTTATCACACGAGATTTGTGTCCCTCAAACTTGAGCATTCCACATAAATGTTCCAGAGTAGCTTGATTTTTCTTATATTGAGCGACTACCTACTTTTTTTTTAGGTGGTGTTTGAATCCCATGGGATTCTAACAATCCAGATAAAAAAAATCTGATAATTTTTCAAACGGGTGAGATTTTAGAAGATTATAAAATTTTATAGAATTCCATAAATTTAAATATTGTTTCAATTTTTATACCACAATGCAAACTAATATACCTAAAATGATAAAATCATGTAATCCAAATAATTGAGATTTTAATTTTGTAAAATTTGAACTACAGAATCTAAGAAATCCAGCTAAAATCTCATAATCCAAACGGTAGAGATTTTAAAATCCAAGAATCTATAATCCGGATTCTTGATTCAAACGGGCCCTCAGTATGTGAATCTGTAATCGAGTTTT
The DNA here is from genome assembly GCA_001602315.1 of Zoysia pacifica. NCBI lineage: Eukaryota > Viridiplantae > Streptophyta > Magnoliopsida > Poales > Poaceae > Zoysia > Zoysia pacifica. The sequence continues at coordinate 101,133 of BCLH01000971.1, read as the reverse complement.
ACAATAAATGGAGGTTATTAATCTGGGGCGGTAATAAAAAAGTTAGGGAGTACAGTTTTCTTTAAAACAAAATGAATTCCCCAAGTGTTCCCTGCGTGAATTGAGAAAATAACATGAGATAAAAGAATTTCAAAACTACTATTTTTTCATTCAGCTCTCCTGTAGTTCAAGAACACCCCCCTGTAAATAAAAAAAAAGATAAATTCAAACAAAAGACACACAGTAGCAAAACACAGAGATACAACCAAAAGGATTAAGTATGCGGCTTATATAATGCAAGGGGATTAAGTATGAGGTAAAGTATCAACCGTCCAAAATCGGACCCCGAGCAACTTTAACAGTGACCTAAACGAAATACTTAACACTAATTTAGGTATTAAAAGGTAAAAACAACACTCCAAAAAGTACCCATACGAGGTATTCAAATGTAGCTATCCTCAATTTCACCCCATCTGCTACCCACATTTAGCTATCCGTTTGGTCTATACGAGGTATTCAAATGTAGCTATCCTCAATTTCACCCCATCTGCTACCCACATTTAGCTATCCGTTTGGTCGACAAAATTATCCACCCGATCGAGTAGTGAAGCCGAATGAAGAATGCAGATCACGATGCAAACACGTTGATTTGCCTGCTGCTCGTGTGTGCATGTCAATCTGCCTGCTTGCTGCTTGTGCTCGTCGTCTGCGTCAACAATCGCATGGTGCTACGGCAGCAATCGCATGGGAGGCATTACCTCTGCTGCAGAATGATTCATTCTATGGAATATGAGTAGTTCTGTTGTCGTCAGAATATCGAGATCGTACTGTTTAAACTTAGATTAGAAATGGGCTAGCTTGTTTAACAGCCTATGAGCCACAAATGGTATGTTTAATTTTTTTTAACTATGTGATTATAGTACCTGTTGAAGTTAGACTCTTTTTTGACTATGCAAATTTAACTACTACCTAAATCCACTTTTAGGTATCCAAATTATACGTACGTGTTGGAGTTGCTCAATGACCTTGTAACACATTAAAAAAATTTTGTTGTCAATAGATTACAACTTCAGGGTACGTATTGTTACCAATCAAAAAAGAAAATGAAAAGGAAGATTTGTTAAAACTCTGCATCACATGTACACGAAGCAGCATTCTTCCATTTTTCCTAGCAGAATGCACGCCTGCACAAAACTCTTCTAGATCTAGACAATATTTTCTTCCTTCCGTTGCTCTCTCGACCCAGGAGCACCGCAGAAAGAGCTCTGTGCGCCATGGCCCCTTGGGTGGTCTTGCTTGACATCGACGTGGCAGCAGCCATGGCACGAGGCCGTCGTTAGCGAAGCCGCCGCGTGGCCCCAGAGCTGCAGACGAGAGGAGGAAGTAGAGCAGCTGCACGACGTAGACCACGAGACCCGCAAGGCCATCGTCAGCAAGGCTGCCGTGTTTGCACTAAATTATCATTGTGCGAGGGAAGACCAGGCCGTGGAGGAAGCGCATGCAGGCGGTTCGTTAGGATGGGGTGGGCACCGGCCAGGGATGTACTGTTTAATAGCACGAGGAGAGCAGTCGTGCAATTAGTGGCCATTTCATCATTGATGGTCGGCAGGAAGAAGATGGCTAATGGGCAATGGTGCTCGAGGGAGATGAAATGAAGTGGTGCGGCAGTTTCACAATCATTGATAGTTCAGGATATAAGGATGGCGTTATGGAGCTGAAAGGAAAGACGGACAAAATGAATAAGCTGGCGAGATCGAATGGTGCAAATAAGAAGGTGATGTGGCACAATCACCAAAGAGATTAACTTTTTAATGAGCGGTACAAATATAGATATTATAGATGCGCTTATAATCATTATTTATATAATAAAACATTATTAATTCTCAGCTACTAACAATTAAAATTTAAAAGTTTAACTTGAACCAATCATAGAAATGTCTATTATAGCTAAGAATTCGAACCGAGACGATTTGAAATCCCAGGCCTGGCACAGCTCGGGATTTGGACGCGTGCGCACGGGCGCATATCCTACTCGAGGAGGCATGCCAGCCTTTAGCGTTTGTTTCGTGCCCTGTGACGCCATCTGCTGCCTGCTATTGTGACCTTTTGTTACAGTATTTGGCAACTTTCCTCCAAAAGCATTCGATCAGGCTTCAGCTAGCTGCTGGTCAGTGAAAGTCTGCTGCTACTGCGCTTTTGAAATGGTAAGAGGAGGCAGAAGAAAGAAAGGACAGACCAGAATTTTACTCCCTCTGCTGTTTTTTAATTGATGTCACCATTGATTTTTAAATTCAACTTAACCATTCGTTTTATTCAAAAAAATTTAATAAATTTCATATATTTTGATATAATTTGATTTATTATTAGAGTTATTTGAATCACAACTTAAAATTTTACACATTCGAGCAAATTTTGTGAATAAGACAAATGGTCAAAATTGAATTTAAAAATCAACAGCGACATCAATTAAAGAACGAAGGAAGTACCTTGAAACAATAAGAGGAATCCAATGGAAGATCAGAACAAATGGACAGATGGAAGAACTGCAACTAGACAGGGACAAAAGACAACATGAACCATGGCTGGTTCGGATTTCTACCTGGCTCGCTAACCGATTAGCATGAGGGTTCGGTGTAGTTCTACATCAATATACTCCCGTCGGTCACATAATAAAGGTTGTTTTGATAATGTTTTAGTCAAATATTAAGAATATAAATTGTAAATAACTTTTAATTTGTTAAGTTTAGACATGTGAAAATTATATGATTAGATTTGTCTCGAAAAGTACTTTCATAAAAATATACATATGTCACTTTTTCATAAATATTTTTATAAAAAATAAGAGTCAAAGTTATATTTTAGAGATGGTGTCATTGTTCAAAACAATCTTTATTGGTGATCGGAGGGAGTACTTAGACTGTTTATGATGTGAGGACGAAAAATTGTTCATTGTAAATTTGCACTGCCTGTCGATCCAAAATCCAGTTTCTCACCCTCCTATCAGAAGACATGCCTATTCTTGTGGAGCTTTAGAGAGCCATTAGAAAGATAGTGCGACATTTTGTCGCGCCTTATGACCCTCGCTATGAGCATTCTTTTGCAATTATTTGCAGGTGATTGCACCCTCTCTATTCATTGTATAAGATAAAATAATTGCAATGAGATAGTCTGCGTTGAATGCTCAAATAGTTGCAATGAGATTACACATTCAAGATTTCAAGATCAATGATCTTCTACACAGGTTCCATTCCATGCTCAGGAGTTCGTTCTGATGAACACAATTATGGTCTTAAATATTGCTGCTTCACATAAGCATAAACAACAGTTGGCACACTTAATATAGAGGTCTATTTCCTACGTTGACAATCCTGTTGCTCCTGCGGCTCGGTTCCTTTCACTTAGATCGACATACCTTTAGGCACACCATGTAAATAGGCAAGAGTACATAGTATGCATCACATATTGTTCCCACGAGGAAACGGAAGAGGAAGGTGATTGTATTTACTGGTTTGCTGACATCCTCAGCCTTTGGATCAAGCTACAGGGTAAATAAAAGTGGAAAACTTAAATGCGACGCCTTGATATATACTGCAGGAAATTATCCGTCAATAATAAAATCTGAAATCTAAATGTGACATGCCAAAAACAACGCAGTGCGACCTGTTAATTAGTATCTTCACAACTGTAACGGAGCATCTCATGATTAGGCCATGCCTCCAGACACCAAGATATCACTTTTGTTCAATTTCTTCAGCTTGGTATCCTTGAACCCAGCCTTCTTGAACCATTCGATCTACTCTTTTTTCTTGGGAAAGGGCATCCACATATTCGGTGAAAAAGTGGGACAGCCGGAAGGTCGGGTACACAGGGACAAACACACAAGCTACTCCACCGATCCTCAAGATCCTGTAGGATTATTATTTTCAGACTGTATAATACAAATAATATATGTAGGATAATAGCTTAACTAACACTAAAACAATATTTGACAGTATCTATAGTCAAGACGACTGAAATGTTTAACTACAGATATAACAAACTTCACTATATATGATAAAACCTACATTAGTAGCAGGTTGATTATGATATGGTTGTATTATTATGAACATGTAGATATCAAAATAATGAGTTTGAGGAAAAATGTATCCTAGAGAGTGTCTTATGAGATGCGGAGTAATTGCGATGTTTGTTATGCTACAACACGTGAATGATTGACAGGTTAATATTATGATTCAAGTATTAAGTAAAAAAACATCGGCGGAACAAAGTCTGGATCTAACAAAAATGATCTTTGAGGAATTGTATTGAAGCTATAGAATTATGGACATTACAAAGGAAACACAAATCACACACACCAAATATTATCTTCAATCAAATTTTGCTGCAGCATGCCCTGCATAAGAAACCAATTGAAGTGTTATCAAAATGAGTAACTAACATTTTTTTTAGAAGACAAGTAACTTACTTGCTGGAGAATATGATTAATTTAATGCGTAGAAACAAAACACTTATTTACACTCATGGTTCTATTACTGAAGCTGCACTGGTTTTATATATGGATTGAAACCAAGAAAGGAAACATTCTGAAATGGTTAAGGAACAATAAACAGTACATGGAGACTTATTAGTTTTGTGTACACAATATTAGTTTTGCAAAAAAATAAAAAAAAATTATATAGATTAATTATTAGTTACATATAAAAATAATACCAAAAAATTAAACCAAATGGTATAGATATCATAAAATACAAGGGGAACAACTATGATATCAGTAAAGCTGAGAGAAAAACGGTGAAAATTACAAACATTATATCAGAAGAAATTCTTGTTTGACTTAGAAAAAAAAAGGTCACTGCATCCGCAAGGCCTTAAACAAAAGGTAAACAGAAGTATGGTACCAAACTGAAATCCAGCAGGAATGGAGCTGCCACAGTCACCCTTTGCATGTGAATTCTCCCAAGAAAAAAGGAGGTGAGGACCTGGTCAACCAAATGATTTTTTCTAAGGTACTTGAGGTTTGAGAAATCAATCAGCTATGTTCATTTACAAAACGAAGTGGATATGCATAAGTACATAAGACCATGATCTGCAACTGTTATAGCTAATAAGCTGGACCTTTAGTTTTTAGATTGCCCAGTTCAGTAAAAAGATAAGAACCACAATATTGGAGACTTCCTGTATGTCTAAACCATTTCTTTACATTGAAACATTCCTATAATTTAACATAAGAATGCGATGCAATATTTATATGTATCCTATCCAAATTCCTGAAATATTACAGAACACAAAATATTGCTATTTGCTTTTGAATAAAGAAGGGGGCACCATAAATAAAGGGTTTTATATGTTCATAAACAATCATCATCTCGTGTCGGTGCAAGTAGAGCCAAGCAACCTAATAAGCTTCTTGTGCTGAAGCTCAGCCAAAACCTGCACTTCATTGTCCAGCTGGTTCAGTCCCTATCTCGCCCTTCGGGACAGTTTTTTGACTGCTATATCACGTGCATCAGGGAGCCTTCCCTACAAAACATCCCTCATAACATTAGAAGCTTTTAGTGAATAAAAGAACATGTGAGCAATATCTATTTCCTACTGTAATTGTATGAAATTATGTTTGTTAACGGTATCTTGGTGCATAACAGGGCGTTACTTATTTGATTTACTACTCAAATTATTTGTATATGCTATTAAAAGATTTTTTTAAAAATTGAATGGAAGATAGGTCAAACGCATTGGAGCATTGTTGGGTACCTGTAGCCAAGAGAGGAAATTGAATGAATCAGAGTTGATGATTCGTTTCTTTTCTTCCTACCATTTCTCTGCACGCATGCAAGACAGAAGTGAGCTCATGCGGACGCCCAGGCAACTCATGCGACAGCAACCCCGACTGGTACCTAGACAAAGGGATGAGCGAGCTGAAGAGCTCCCTTCCAGCGCCGGCTCACTGGCAGCGACCAACTGCAGTGCCGGTGTGGCGGCGAGTGCAGAGACGCAGCGAGGCAGAGAAGCGGCAAGTAAGGGAGAAGTAGCGTCGGTTGGATTGAGGCTGCAATAACCTGCCAGCAGGCATGTAGAGACTCACCAATGGTCCGTTCTGGGCAGTGGTGGCCGGAGTTGTCCCGGCGACGAGCTATGGAGGAGAGGAAAGCAAAGCGATGGTGACGGTACCAAATCCCTCTAAATCCTGGAAATTAAAGTACACAGAGGCGGTCATCAACACTTAGAGAAGCTCTATGCTTGATGAATTGGAGCTAGACTCACCGGATAAGCTTCAATTCCGGCAATGTTGACGGAGGTCAGGAATTGGGGAATTTTTCTGATTTCTTCGATTTCAATACGATTTGTGCCTGGTCTCTTGCGCTTGGAGGTGGAATGGCTATAGAAGTGAGAGAAGGAAGCTTCTTGGATGCAGCCGGAGCGGGCGGCAGCAGTCGGCAGCAGCTTCGGCCGCGGACGCGCTTGCGCTATGCTCTGAAACTGAGCAGCGGGAGCGGGAGCGGGAGCGAACAGCAGCGGTCTTCGACGGCTGCGCGGTCCTCAGGGCGGCGGCGTGGGTGCGGCTTCGGCTGCAGCAATGGCAAGATACGCATCGGACGGTTGAGATTGACGACGCTGACGTGGTGCAACTTCCTTTCGAAAAACCGCGCAGGTTTAGAAATATAAAGATAAAGATTCCTATGCATTCATATATTTTAAAAATAGCCGGTTTTATTCATGGCATGGCATGGTTTTTAGTTGTAGACTTAGATAGATTCTAACATCGTCTGTCATAAAGAAAAACTATGTTGGCCATTTATTCTTTGAGTAAAGTGTCATATAGGTCATCATCTTAATTTGCACCTGAATCCTTGAACTTGCTAAGCGGTTCATCCAATCTCTAATTAGCAAAATTTATTAAGTTGGTGTCTCTCTGGTATTCACGAGTTCATCCAATCTGAAACCTCGTTACCTGTATTACCATTTGGCTTATGTTGAAATAAGGGGAAAAAGAACGTCGAATTCTTTATGCTTCCCAAAAAAGATTGAATTTTTTTCTTATATTGTTCTATTTTTTATCTTTTGTTGTGGGCTTGATAGTAATACAAAAACATGAGTGTGTATAGTTGAGTCACATGGCAGTGAATATGCCAAATAAGAATTTGAAGCTGTATATGACACCCGTGACAAGCTTAAGAGCTGACCATGCATTACACTACTACCTCTATTCTAAAATATAAACATTTTTAAATTTAGATAAAGTCAAAAATTTTAACTACTTCCAATAATATCTAAAAATTACATAATTTTTAATATAAAAATATAATTTTTATAAAAATTTATTTAATGATGAATTCAAAAAATATAATTTTTATATGATAAAACATAATTAATTATATATTATTAGTGGTCAAAGTGATAAAAGTTTGATTTTAACTAAACTTAAAAATGCTTATATTTTGGAACGGAGGGAATATTTATTTTCGTTTTAACATTGTGTAAAGGCTGAGATTTTCCTTTTTTAAAACAAAAAAAAAATCATCAACTTATATTAGATGTCCAAAATTTATCCATATACTCTTGTGTGGCATGTGCTTTCAGTTGCCAGATGTATCTCGTTGTAATGTTTATCGGGCGGGCCTGCTCTGTTTTGTGCATGATGCGTATGTATACTTCAACCGTATGCCACCAAGCGTATGCTCGTGATGGTGCTGGATGCTGCCATTCATTGGTGGCAGTTGCGTATGGGCGTATATCACTATAGGACACCATAGGTAGTGTACTCTACGCCTTTGGCATGGGGGCTCAACTTGAGGAACGTTCCAAGCTGGACAGTTTTTCATGAAAACTGGTCTAGCTTAGATGGCCAGATGGGTTTTTATTTTTTAAAAAAATTGAAACAATTCAGAAATTCGAAAATGGGTAAAACCGAAGCGTAATTCGGTGAAACCGAGTGTTTTACTGTAGCATTCCATCAACATTTCAATCAAATTTTAAATTTTAAAATTGCGGTGGTTTTGGGGCAATTTCATTAATTTTCATAAAACTAAACTGTAAAATTGGTGGGTTTGATATTGTCGGCTCCATTGATAAGTGAAACCTTGAGCTCAACCACGGTAAGCCACAAGAAAAAGTATTTTCCCAATAAATTCTGAGATTAATTAGCTAGGGAAAATTTTCTGTTAAGATAGTAACCATCAAGTATTTTCCTACTTACGATCTCATAATATTTGATCACATGAATATTGTAAAAAAATTCATATACTATATGTTAATCCATTTTTTTAATATTAATAAGCTACTCACTTTTCTCATTTGGTTTGTAGCTACAGCGTAAAAGATTTTCTAGGGCATCTGCAGTGTATTCTGCTCACTTTGGTATTAAGCTTAGGCCCCATCGCAGTCGGTCTTAGCCGTTCTCAGGTCGCACAATGTGGATGCTGCTGGTCTCAAATCAAGTGGGACCCACACAAATAAAAAAGAGAATACAATTTCATGGAATAGTACGATACACAGTACATATATTGTAAAAATTACCTTTATTATCGGCAGCAAGCTTAAGACCTGGTTGTAGCTATTGCTAACTGTTGCAATGTATAGTACCGGGTTGTAGGAAGCTTTAATGGCTTGTTGCCGACCTTATCTCACCAGTGGTTGGCCTAAGATACTAGAGCTGAAGCCAACCAAAGAACCGTGCCAAAAAAAGTCTCCTCTCCTTTTCTATTATCCTATAAAAAAATTATTTTTTTACTTTTAGATTTTAAATTTAACCACTCGTCTTATTCAAAAAATTTATAAAAATATAATTTATTTTATTATGAATTATTTTATCATTAGAAATACTATAAACATGACTTATTTATTTTTATATTTGCAAAAAAATAAAAAATAAAACGAGTGGTCAAATGTGGTTTTTGAAAGTCAAAAAATAATCTTTTTATATGACAAAGATAGACTATATGTTGGCTGTGGAAGGAGCAACATGTCAACTTGCCCATCTCTGCAAAGGATTGCACAACACACTCTTTTGCACACCTGGCACCAACACGAGACTTACCAATCAATTAGCATAAGTCCGGTATCTAATCCACCAATGGAAACATGTCACTGCCGTTATTAGCAGTGGCCACACTCCCGTCATATCGAGATAGTATACTTCGGATACTTACAGATCTGACCTCTACACGAAATCCCATCTGTAAACTACGGCCCACAGTCCATCTACAGGCCACGAAGAACCACATCTCATCAAGAACATCTCGACCTTAGGGGTCAAATTTACGCAAGCGTCCAAGCCCGACCGACGGAAGGCTGAAGCTACACAACGACGAAATTCAGCCCGCCAACGGCAAGAAGCCAACGCTCTGGCCCGACCCTCGGATGTGGGGCTACACAACGACGTGGGGCTTACGAACAACCTTCAACAGAACCACGGGGTTCACCCCCTTCTTCATGACCTTCGAAGCGGAAGCTGTGCTGCCAACCAACCTTGACACGACTCCCTAAAGGTCCGAGCTTACGACGACCACAAGCTATCACCTCCATGGGAGAGTTCTTATGTAATCAAGCGGGTCTTAAGGCTCGGCGTGTACAAGCTAGTGACCGAGAGCGGCAGAGAGCTAGCCTATGCCTGGAACATCGAGAACTTACGTCATTTCTACGCATAGCAAAATCTACTTTCTATGCAATCTCTTATCTCACTAACTATTTTTTGGCAGTGAAGCGCAGCTGACTCTTCTACCCTTCACTACCCGGGGGCTAGTCACAGAGTCCCCACTTGAGGGTTGGAACGATCGACCCCTTCGCTTTTGACATTTAAGGCCTTGAGCCTTGATCTTAGGCTCCGTGCCTTAGCCTCAACAAGACTCCGCGCCTCGTTCCTACGATCTAAAGCTCTGTGCCTTAGCTTAAACAAGGCTCCGCGCCTCATTCCTACGCTCTAAAGGCTCTATGCCTTAGTCTCGCGAAAGTCTCCGTGCCTCTCTCCGTTTCCTCGAGGCCCAAACCCCCGACCCGCGCTAAGTTTCGTGAGTGACCCTCAGACATGCGAAGTTACGAAAGCACTTTCATTCAAGTTTTCCTCGCGGCTAACAATCTGACTCGACGTTGGTGACGCTCTACGACTGTATCGAGCCCGACACTCAACCCTACAAGCTATATCTGACCTAGTCGCTTGATCAACGCCCAACGAAACTCTAAAAACATTAAGTGCAAAAAACTGAAACACAGAAAAAGGTCAAAAACTCGTGTATTCACACATCGTCCAAAGGTGTTCATCATACAATCGGATATAAAATGCTGCTACTTCCTACAAATAACTAAGGGCGCCGCTGCTGCACGTGGGGGAGGTGGCCGAACCGCTCCTGAAGAAAGTTCTGGTCCGTTGAAGTCGACGACGACCGCCCATGCCGACAGTTGCATCTCGACCTTGAGCGCCGTCATCTCCTCCTCCGTCAACTCGGAAGCGAACCCCTTGACGATCCGGCAGAAGTCTGCGTCCGAGTAGTGGGAATGGGTCAGCGCCAGGGTTAGGGAGGCCCCGTCCTCCAGCGCCCTCATCACCTCGGCGGCGATGATGGCTGGGAGTTGCTGCAACATGTGCATCACGAACTCCGTCGAGAGGGAGCTCTCGTGTACGCCGACGAAGATCCGATACAGTAGACATCGGCCCACAGACCTCAAGGGTCAGAGTTCACCAATCAGAGCTGCAATAAATACACCGTCAAACAGCCGACCCCCAAGGCCAATCAATAAACAAAAAGTACGACACTTACCATCCCGCTCTTTCACCACAGCTTCGACAAGGCCCTTGGCCTCGCTCAGCTATGTTCGAAGCCGCTCGACCTCGGCCTCGGTAATCAGGCGGGCTTCTTGGACGTCGGAGGCGGCTTGCTGCATCTTCCACAGCTCCTCCAACAATCGCTCGACCTCGGCCTCCACAATGGCCCGCTCTGAGTCAAGCCGATCCCGCTGCTCAAAGGCTCGTTGACGCTCTTGGTGGAGGACTCGGCACTCCAGCGGGCCCCGTCGACGTGGGCCAAGAAATCCTTGAGGTGCCGCACCTCCGCGTCGTGTTGGTCAGTTTGCCTCCGGAGCTCTGCAAAAAGACCAAATCTTCAGTCGGGACTCGACCCCGGCTTTTAATACGGTAAAGCTTAAAATCTATTTAACTAACTTACTTGCGATCGTCTCCCGCGCCGAGGAGTGGTTGGAGGAGAGCCTCCGATTTTTCAACCGCACCGACACAATGTCCATAAGGGCTCGGTTGGCCTCGTCAAGCAAGATGCGGCTTGCTTCCCGGGCGGCATTGAGCTGGTGGTGCAGCTGGATCGCGGAGTCTCTCAAAGCATCCCAACTAGCCCGGGTCCTCTCTAGCTCTGCCTGAAGGGTGTCAATCTCGGCTTGCAGAGCATAGCCTCGGGGAGGTTGACCCATGGCCGCAGCCAGATTCGCCTGCAAACGACAACGTTCAAACATCAAAACGAACAGGTTCCGCTAAAAACCTTAAAATGTTCAAACTTACCCGACATTCCATCAGGTATGGATTGTCGAAGAGGGCTTGTTACTCGTCTGTTATGCTAAGTAGACGACGGAGGCCAGAAGCCACCGCTAGATTGAAGCGATAGACCCCGGCCATCCGATCGTCGTAGAAGTTGTACGCCTCAGCCACGGTCTCAAGCGTGAAATTGTCCCTCCTCTCGGTCCTCAACAAGTCGGAGGACGAAGAGTCAGGGGCCCCCGTGGCAACCGATGGCATCGTCGGCGTCGTGGCCGGCTCGACCCCTCCTCCCTCCTGCGCCTCTACAGCGACTCCACTTGAATCGGTCGGGGCCGCGTTCGTCGACAGCTCGCCAACCTCCTTCACGGTAGTCCTTTGCAAACCTTTGGACGGGTCTGCCGGGAGGACTTCCGGCTGCTTCCCGACGGCTATCTCGCTCAGTTCCCGCGCGTTCTCGGGGGCGGCGGGCGAGATTTGGCCAGCCGGTTCTTCATGAGCTGAGGGAAAGGGAGACCCTCTCGGACCCTCGGCCTCCATCATTTCCACCTCCCCTCCGGCATCATGAGCCGAAGAGGAGTCTTCCCTCTCCTCCAAGGCGCCAACTCCTTCTTGGAGCCTAGGGGCGGCCTCCTTCGAGACCTCGACGGCTTCCTCCTCTCGGGCTTCGGTGACCGCTTCTTCCTGGGCCGTCGAGGGAGGCGGCTGCAGCAGTGCACCGCCGACCACCTGGGTTGACGGGTTCTGGACTTCAAACGGCTGGGGCAGTATCGTCGCACGCGCCGTCGCGCAAGTGTCAGCGTGGGCTTCACTGCCAGCGCCCTCAGACGCCAGACGCCGACGTCGAAATGGCCGCAGCGCGACGCATTGCGGCGACCGACGACGAAAGCCTGCACACCGTCAAACAGGTTAGAAATAAACTAACCCAAATGAAATTCGCATCTAAACTTAAGATGTAGGAACTTACACCCTCGATTGGCGCGTCGGGATCCTCTTGATCCGAGGGAGAGCCGGTTGGCCCGTGCCCGAGGCTGAGTCGCCCCGGTTCCTGCCACCCGGACCGTGGTGGCCACTGCCGCGGTCCCGGAGTTACCTCTGTGCTCGCCAACCCTTCGGTTCTTGTCCTCTTCAGCGAAGGCGGGATCACGTCCTCAGACGACGCCGACCCTCCGACGTCAACCAGAACCATTGCCTGCGGTGCAATAGTCCCAGTGGTCAGAGCCCCCGATCTCACACTCATGCTTGAAGGGACCCCAGTCGATGGAGCCCTAATTGACCTTTGAGCTGGTCATGCAATCGGCCCAGGAACAGTCGGATTGCCGATCGGGAACGACCTCGAGCCAGCGCGACGTCGTCTTTTGACGGCCTTCTTCTTCTTGGCCAGGGGCATGCCTACCGCGCTTGTTCCGACAACGTCCCTCAACCTTGGCGCGGCCCTCGACAGGACCTCTATAGCGACGACATCGGTTAAGTTCGACTGCTATCCACGACCCACCTCGATCTACTCTACGAACTCGAACAACACAAGCAAAAAGAAGCCAACTCACCAAGGTTGGGTGATCCTTGTCAAGGGGTTGCGGTCCCTTGAACATCTCGTCGGTGAAGTCCCCCTCCAGTAGCCTGCTGACTCGCTCGGCCACCTCCCGATCGCTCAGCTCGACCTCGCCCACCTCTCAGGTGGTGTCGTCCTTCCTCTCATAGCTATTTATGGGGAAGGCTCGGAGACGCAGCAGTTGGACACCATGTCGCACGAAGGTAGCAATAAGAGCGGCGCTGTTCCGTCATTCATCTCTCAATCGTCGGATCTTCTGCAGCAACGGCCTCAGCACATCCTTCTCCTCGGCCATCACCTTCGCTTTCCGCATATCGGATGCCTCGGTCGTTGCGTTGCGAAAGGCTGGGAGGTTGGGGGTGGCGTTCTTGATGTAGAACCACTCATCGTGTCATCCCTTCAACGATATCTTTAACTCCTTCGCCTCGGCGCTCCGAAGCATGATCGCGGCGCCGCCAACCTGCCTAGCCGCGCCGGGCACCTCCAGTAACTGGCTGGCCTGAAAGAAGTACCGCCATAGCCTCAGGCCCGACTCCACTCCCAAATACGCTTCACAGAGCGTAACGAAGATGACGATCTGGAGAATACCGTTGGGGTTGAGGTGGTGGAGGCACACGCCATAGTGAAGCAACAGCGTGCGGAAGAAGAAGCAGCCCGGGAGCGCCAGCCCGCGCTCGTGGAAGGAGAGGAAGCTCACGATCTTCCCCTCCGGCGGTGCCGGCACCTCCTGGTGCTCTGCCGCCTCCCACTCACCGTCTTCCTTCAACAGCAACAGCTCGGCGCTCGGAAGGATTTGAGCACTTCCTCCGAGACGGCAGAGGACTTCCATGCGCCTTCCATCATAGCGGCGACGAAAGCAACGACGAAGAAGGCGAAGATGGGGACGGGCGCAGTGGCTGCCAGAATGGGCGCAACGAAGAGGAGGAAGACGAAGGCAACGAGCTCTGTAAGGAGAGTTGGCGCAAGGAAGCTCGAGGACGAGGACAACGAGAGGCCTGTGAATTTTGAAATCACTGCGCCCCCTATTTAGGGACTACTGGGGAGGGGGTGGACGTTACTCACCTCACACTAACCACGACGCGACGGCGTAGTAACTACACCATCGTGGGTGCGTTTCACAACGAGCACCCACCACGTTGACACCCCACTCACTGACGGGTGGGGTCGGACGCCGCCTCGCTACCTCCGCAACGATGGAGGTGATGTGAGCCGGTCCGACATGCCAGCCAATGGCTGACTGGCGCCAGTGGATGGGACGCAACCGCTCGAAGCATCGCACCCCTACCGCCGTCCGATCGGCGTCATCCAACGGACCGGATCAACTGGCGGTTCCAATTCCCAAATGCCATATCCACCGTCCGCGTGGAGGCAGCGGGATCGTGCGATCGTTGGAACCGTTACCGATGCCCGTTACTAACGCCATGAATCATCTCACTGATCGGGACAAACGAGAGGTCGGGTGATAAACCGACCGGCCCGATACTTGCTCGGGGCGCTGATCATGAAAAACGACTGGACCAACTAGTCTGTCTTAATTGCGATGTTGATCATGAGACGCGACCAGCCCGACCGGTCCAATATAGGCATCTGTTCCAACACTTAGCTGATAACAAAAATAAGCCTCAAACTGACCTCAGGGGTTGGGAACTATTAAAGAAATAAGCCTCAAACGACTGGACCAACTAGTCTGTCTTAATCGCTCGAGGGCTCGGAGGCTACGCCCTACAGGCGCGCTTGTGCGCACCCATAGGACCGACCATCAACGAATGAGGTCGGAGACGAAAACTAAGCCCATAACCGACCTTTCGAATCTCTCAGGGGCTACGCTACGGGCGCGCTCTCACGCGCCCCCGTAGGGTCGACCATCAGCGAACGAGGTCGAAGACGAAGACTAAGTCCACGACCGACCCTTCGGATCGTTAGGGGGCTCGAGGGCTACGCTCTACGGACGCGCTCGCGTGCCCTCGTAGAATCAGAAACCAAACTTCAGCAAGGATCAGCCCAGCGCCGCCTCAACAAAGATTGCAAACGGCGCAGTGCTCAGGGACTACTGTTGGGATAATATACTCCGGGTATTTACTGACCCGGCCTCTACATAAAAGTCCATCTGTAAACTACGGCCCACGAAGAACCACATCCCGCTAAGAACGTCTCGACCCTAGGGGTCAGATTTGCGCAAGCGTCCATGCTCGACCGATGGAAGGCTGAAGCTACACAACGATGAGATTCAGCCCGTCAACGGTAAGAAGCCAACGCTCTGACCCGACCCTCGAGGGTCAGGCAATGCCTTCACAACTAACCACTGATGACCGCAGAGATTCCTGACAACGTACAGCAGGAGGTAATGCAATCTTGCCTGGAGGTAATGCGTTTTAAAAGTTGGTAAAGCACCCAGACAATCGACAAAACGAGATAAAAAAGTATCATTTGTCCTCTCGATTGAACAAAGAACGTATGAAGGTCATCGACCAACTGCACCAGCGCTAGACAACTAACTCAGACGACAATCAAAGTCTCACCTAGCAGAGAGGCAGCAGGTTCTGTAGGCACCAAGTTGGTGCCTCCGGTCTGACCCCTATAAAAAAGGTACCGTACGGCATTACACAAACAAGTCAAGTGAAGTTAGTCATCTCGTTGTAACCACATCTACTCACGCACGCGAGTTAAGGTTCTTAGATCGACTGCATTGTATTTGTGTTCTTAAATTCATACGATTTGATCTCTTTCTCGCTTTTGGACATAAGTTACTACATCTTTTGGCCGCCGGAACCAAGTTAATTTTTAAGTTTTTTTTATAGACTAAACCATTTAAATATAAAGAGCGTATAAATACTTTTTTTATTACGTTAAATTTTACTTTTGTCGATGATTAAAATAAGGACGAGTCAGAAGGAAACAAAAAGCACAAATGGACTGGTCCAAGCGGCTCGTCTCTCTTCTTGCTCCTCACCATGTGGCGCGCCGCTCCACTTGCATCATCGGCAGCAGGTCCACTGGGATCCCTTCCAAACGCCCATAAATTACAATTAGACAAAATAAAACTGGGCTGGTCACTCACTGACTGCTCAGTGCGATCCGCATTGCTTTCTTCTTCCCGTGCCTCCAACCCCGGTGATCGCAGCGAAAATCCATGCGGCACAAAATAAGCTACGGCCACACGCGTTGTCCGATTATCAGTGACGTGGCGTGGTGTCGGTGGCTGGACGGGCGTGGGCCCGCCGAGTGAAGGAGGCAGACAGCAATCTGTGTACGTTCACCAGGTGATCCTAGTACAGAGACACGCTGCCCCCCGGTGCGCATTGAATCGGCTCATCTGAACGCCGCCAATTAATTCGGCCCCTGCTCCCCACCGTGCACGGCTTTCGTACACGCGGGGTCACCCGTGACACGGCACCGACGTGTGGGGATCGAAACTGGATGGACCCGGCGTTCAGTGGTAACAGGGACACACCGGGTAGCTTTCAAAGTGGGGGAACAGGATTTACTGCGGCGGGCTCCCGAGCCGTTGCTGTGCTCCGTGCTCGTCCTCTTCCTCCTCCTCCTCGTCCCACTCCTCTCAAATCCAGCGGACGCAGTAAAGAAGAGAGAGAGGGGAAGGAAAAAGCCGCCGCCGTTCCTCCCGCGGGCGCGCCGCCGCCGCTAGAGATCCCGTCGCGGTCCTCGACCCAACGTCATTCCGGGC
Organism: Zoysia pacifica; assembly: GCA_001602315.1. NCBI lineage: Eukaryota > Viridiplantae > Streptophyta > Magnoliopsida > Poales > Poaceae > Zoysia > Zoysia pacifica. Next base: position 84,447 of record BCLH01000971.1, on the reverse strand, counting down.
TGCATTGCGCGCTGCCGGGCGACCCGGTTCGAGTCCGCGCAGCTGCGGCGGTTGGTGGTGGTCTCCGTCCGCCGGTTTCGCTCTCGTCCTAGGGGAGTGCGGGACTGGGAGGGAGTTCCCTTGGCGTGCGACGGCTTTCTGCTGCCGCAGTGGCTGGTGAGGTGAGAGCTCTTTCTAACCCTGGTCAGCTGAGTCCCTATTTCTTTGTGTTTAGATTGTTCAACTCAGCGCAATCTCGTGTCAGGTACTCTTATTCGCTTTTAACCTAGGGAACGGATTTCCTTTCCGGCGATGAAACACCTCGGAAACTGATTTCTTTCCAGGTGAAAAAGGGCCATCAGATTCCTGCGCTTGAAAAGGCACTCATTCATCACTCGCTTTATGCAGGGTCGATGCCTTTTCCCCCTTTTGCTGCACTTTTGGGAGGATGTCTCATTTAAATCACTGATGTACAGGATTGAAATGCCTCGTGGAGTTAATGTTACTTTTTTTTTCTTTTTGCCATCGGTTTCATCAGTTGGTAGTATAGTATTATTTTGATTATTGAGCTCCGCGGCTGAAACGGAGTTGTGTATGTGAAGATCTGCTTTATGCAGGGTCGATCACTTTTGCACTTTCTGCTCTCCCTTTCTGTGAATGCCACATCTGGTGCGGGGAGGAAATGCATTGTGGAGTTATTTATTTATTTAGTGTGGTGTGCCACACCGGTTTGTTCCAGTGAATCCCGCATTAAAACTGATGTAGGAATGCCTTGCTATTTTCAAGAAACTTTTGTAGGAGTATATTGTTAAGGTCTGTATGTACCATTGCTAGAGTGTGACCCGTTCTATTGAATGATTTTGGGCCATGGCCTCACTGTGTGTCAGTTCAGCAGCGTCATTGTGGAGTCAAATAGTTAGAGAATATGTACGTGCTTCTTCTGGTTCTTCTGCACCCAATTCCATGATGCTTCCACCGCTAAAAGCAGATTAAAAAGAATGGCAGCTCACTAGCTAGTGTTCATTCAAGCAGATTGTGGTGTTTGTGACCATTTCATTCTGTCCCCATACAGATTAAGGACATCTTATGAGATTGATGAGTTTTGTGTGAAACGTTATCTACTACTAGGAGCAAATATCACTAATAGTTTTGGTATTTAACAGTCTGTTAATCCACTTGGGAACTATTGATGTTTGAAGAGCGTCACAGACATTTGATGATTCTTTCTGTTCATCTTATATGCACATCATACTTTTTATGTATTTTAAGTAATCGATGTTTTTTATGGTTTCCCTATGTTTTTAGGCTGAAATACTTCCTTGAGATGGCATAGCCATTTTTATTCTGTTGACCTTTCATACTGCGAGAGTTCAAGATGGAGCAGATTTCTGTGAGTTAATTCCTGCTGTAAACTATTCTAGTACTTTCTTCTTTTGCACAATAGCTTTTCTATCAGTCTATGCTGAAGCTTTGAAAAATCTATTTCCTTTTTTTTTCACTTGATAAGCTTGGAAACCGATACAAGGAGTGCAGGCCACGAAGAAATAGCAATGGTAAAACTAAAGTACTTGTTGGGAGGGATGTATTTAAAGAACTAGAGCAAAGGCGATCATCGCCCAGTGTGATTGCAAAGCTTATGGGTATTGATGTACTACCACCTAGTTTAACCCAAAGTCGGCACCAAGAATTTAAGGATGTCTTTGAAGTGTCGGAGGAGCCACAAGAGGCTGCTAGGAAAGAGAGGCAACATCATTTTCCAAAAGGCTTAAAGCCAAGCTTGAAACAAAGTGCACTTAAACTTAAACGGCTTATGCCCTCAAAGGCTGTATATAGAGATGATACACATGAAAGCACTATGTCTGATGGCTTGGATCATTTAAACTCAGTGGAAATAAATAATCCATTATTTGAGAAGCGACCTCTTGACATGAACTATTCTCCAAATTATCGGTTTGAGAAAGATACAGTGAGAGCTTGCAGGAAGTACCCCCTGGGTTTAGCTAATTCTTCACTTAGTGATTTCAGAAACTTACTGAGAGGGGAGATTGAAGATTTCAACAGCATTGTTGTTTTGGAGCCAGGCATGGAAGAATGTCATGATCCAGAAAACATTTTTTCCATTCCACATCCTCCTGTTAATAAGAATTGCCAGAAAGGCATGAAACATGAGCAAACTGCGCCTTGTGTGGTTGGGAATGATCAAGATCTGCAAAATCATTTAGGTAATGAAGATGTCGCTGAACCGAGAATCGGAAGGGAAATATGCACAACTAGCGGTTGCATTGACCCATTGTTAAATGGGCAGGGAGCATCCTTTTATTATTTCAGCACAAGTGATTTGCATTGTTCTGAATCATCTCAGGGATATTCCACTAACAACAGTCACATTAGGCGAAGCAACAATTCATTGCCCAAATTGTGCGAGCAGTATAAAGAGTCTGCTTCTAGTTCAAAAACTCTTGCTGAAATGTTTGCTTTATCTGATTCTGAAAGGCTGAAGCTTAATTCAGACTCACATGCTGAGATTTGTCACAGGAAATTTGTTAAAAACAATGGTCATAGCAAGGAAGGTTGCTTTATTGTTTTACCAAAGCATGCACCATCATTGTCTCTTCAAAGCTCATTGGACAGGGATGCTTGCTTGGAAGCGCCCCCTAAGGGTGCAAATAATAATCTAACAGCATCTATCTGTTACAACAAATGGCAACTTGGCAACAACAGCAAAGATAACTTTGGACATGCTTCCAATTTCAAATGTCTCATGGCCGACAATTTCTCAAGTCCTCAGTGTTTGAATGAAAAAGTATTGTTTGCAACAGATGAAGACATGGTGCAGCACCATGCTGGTTCTAAAGCCTCAGCATTTGACTTACAGCTGGCTAGAAAACAAAAGGTATGTGCCCTTGCATCCATGAATTAGTAAAATGAAATGGTGTTACATTCACTGAAATACAGATCGTATTCCTCAAGTTTTGTTTTCATTACTTCTGGATTGAAAGGTTATCTGGCATCACTTATTCTAAATTAAAAGTTCATTTACTAGACACGAACCTTAAAATTTTACAAGTAGTAAGTGTTCTTCTGTTTCCCATGTGCTTTTAATTATCGTTTCATGACAGTTTGGCAGTGATAGTAAGTTTCTTGAGTTCGCTCTTTTTCTCAAACTGATATATACCATTATAGTGTAGCTATCTACATTTTTCTTGTATTATTTTACTGTTTGTGAGTAGTTGATAATGTTCTCTTGAAAATGCTCTGTATACTCATAACTGATTCTAACTCTATCCAATTTTGTGAATTGGCATCCAAGGCAGTAGCTTCTTTTTCTATTGAAATGTTCAGAAAACCATAGAGACTTTAGCTTAGGCATGCATTTACTGTTTATTTATTTGAACTTCTGCATTACAACTCATGGAATTGTCTTGCTATGTTGTAGGCAACTATGTTGAAGTTCCGCTGCCATGAGTATGAATCAACATCTCTTTCAGGTCATGCTGATAGAACAAAGCCTCTCAGTGGCTTGAGGGAAGTTGAGCAACCAAGCCCAGTTTCTATTCTTGATCCTTTAACTGATGAAGATAGTTCCGGATATTTCAACAATGATCTGCAAGAAATGGCTAGTAAGTGATAAAAACTTGACCATGCTGCATTGATTGTAAATGCATGCACTTTTGTTGTCCTGATATGCTGTTCAAAAGTATTTAGTGGCATACAATCTATTGGTGAATTTGTTTTAATAATTACTTTTTTCTAATGCTTTTGATTGAAATACTAACTTGAAAGTAGAACAAACTTAAAATATTCTTGATACAAATTACCATAATTTGATCTTACTGAAATTCTGGAAAGGCTCCTTAATTGTGAAACAAATATGTCTTGGAATGTAGAGAAAAGAAAGGACAACCATCAACTTCATGATGAACCTGAAGTTAGAATGTCAAGTGATGAAGAAGATCATTGTGATTACCAATCTTTGGAAGCATTTCAGGTCGAGGAAGATAGGGACTTCTCGTATCTACTTGATATACTTATAGGGTCTGGCATCATAATTGCTGACTGGCAACTCCTATGCAATTCATGGTATTCACCTGATTGCCCTGTGGGCCCTCATGTGTTTGATCGGCTTGAGAGGAAGTACAGCAAGCTTTCTACATGGGCAAAGCCTGAGAGGAAGTTTCTATTTGACCTTGTGAATTCTATTCTTTCCGAGGTCCTTGCACCATGCATCGATGTGCACCCATATGTGCCATCCAGAAATTGGTGTGCACCTCGCTGGGGACCTGAAGGGCCTGTTGAAAAGGTATGGCAGACAATTGTCTGGCAGCGGGAAGAATTTGTCTCAGGGCATCCTGATGAGATGGTTCTTGATCCTAAGTGGCTGGATATTGGTGATGATATCAGTTTGATTGGAAAGCAGATAGCCCGGATGTTATATAGCGACCTCTTGGAAGACATCATAGTTGAGTTCCTCAGGTAGTAGAGTTTGTCAGGGTAGTAGTTTCATGAGGGTCCGTCTTGTGCAGCAAGGGATTTGCTGGAGCTTTCTATAAGATTAAGCTGAAGCTGTAATTTTTTTTTTGGGTGATAGGAAATATGTTTTATGTACTTAGCCTTACACTGGATAGCTTAAATATAGAAGGCCAAATCTTTTGTGCATGTCTATCTCAAGTAACAAGGGGAGCTGTATCGTCTAATCCATGGCTGTCTTCGGGGAAGTACAGAAAGTTACAAAAAAAAAAAAATGGAAATATTTGCTTGTTATCCAAATATTAGTATGCTAATGAATTTCAGGATTTGGTTGCTGCTAGTATGCAGGCGCGGCCGCGTGGTATGTTAAGAGCAACCACAATGAAGTGTAAAAGTGGTTTATAGAGAAAAAAATTTCGTATGAATAGTAATAAATATTGTGAATGTAGTTCATAAGTTCATAATAACAAAAGCTACTCAAACTTATAAGCTGGATGTAAGGATAATTTTTTTTTATCTTTTACTATTATACAAAGAGTTATTGTTGTTTATAACATTGTGAAGTAGTCCTAAAGTTTGCTGCTGTGGGTCTCGGGTCTCACTTAGGGCATCACAAATGTTTATGTCCCAACTAGGCATTAAGGTAGAACCAAGTAAAAAGTAGGTTTTTGTAATGTTTATGCTCACAATGTTTAGTATCATGTTACAATTAAAAAATCAAACTATCTCTTTGATATAATCAATCAATGAAGGTAAAAGTAGAAATGGGAAGAGAAAGTAGCATTTTTAATCCTTATGGGTCAACCATAAGAAATTTTTTCTTACTTCCAACCCTCACAATGCTTATGGACAATCAATAAACTTATTTTATTCACAACGTACCACTTTTTTTCAACATTGTAGACGCCCTTATATGGATAAAGTAGTTCATATACATTGTGGTTGTCCTAATAAATTTATATAAATAACTAGCACCAATGGCCGTGCTACGTCACGGATAGGGCAAAACGATGTAATTAACATTCGATACAGAACGACAACATGGCATTTGCTTCTTCCGATAAAAAAATATAAGGTGACATAAATTCGTTACGATACAGGTAAGATAACACAGATAATTCAAGAACATATGTCATAAATATATTGATTTATTCAAAGAATTATTCATACAATTCATCAAAAAATTTGCTTTCTCGTGATACAGAAAAGGTAAGATTGGATATTTTCTGACAATACCCTTCTTGTCTTATTCAAATTAGATACTAATAATAGAATCAAGAATTCTCTTCACAGTGTTATACTATTTTGTACACACCCAACATAATAATAATATAAGCAATGAATGCAAAATTAAATATGTGCATTCTTATATTCTATTCTAATATAGAAACTCGTAGTTCATCGAGTAATCTGACACGAAGTTGAATATACAGCAACTCGTAGTACGATTTCAAGTTGATATGTATTATCGGTAATCAAATAAGAGTGATTGTTTAGCAATGAGATTACTATTTGGTATGTTGGCAACTTGTAGCAATGAGAGTGATTGTATTATTAGTACTAATTGACAATACAACGAAGTAAAAGATAGAAACTCATACTACCGTACTATGAGTCACCATAATATTATACTACATATAAAATTTATAATAACAATATAAATAATAAAAATACCTATTTCGAGTACTCGCTTTTGTAAATCTCAGCAAGATGCCTCCTTAGATCGAAAGGAATATAGTGGCTATTAGCTCCAACTTGTTACTTACGACTAAACATAAAAGTAAACCACATTTATTGTTTCATTATTATTGGCCTTAGTTACCTCACTCTAAGTTTCGATGTAACTGATTGTATGATTAGTGCAAAGAAGAGTCCAATCAAAATCACCCAAAGGAGCTAAAAGAAAAGGAAAGTCAATGAGCACCAAAATTGAAGTTTCTTAGACAAACGGCTAGCAAATATCTGGTTCTCTTGATTAATAAAATGTACCTCGTATCTGTGATTTGCTCCGGCTTGCAGATCTGTTTCTACTGTTTTAGTTTGAAGAAAATGTTAGAAATATGTGTTTGCGCATACAAATTTATGTGTTTGAGAGGGATAGGAGGCACTCATAGTTTTCAGGGTCTGAGGGGCGATCGCCGGAAGGCTATCCAAACGATTCAAACGAAACAGCAGAAAAAACAGATAAAAAAAGGGAGACCTGACAGAGACGACGTGGAGAGATCGAGAAACGAGCCGTGCCGGAGGCAGGGCGGCGAACCGCAGGCGTGGTCAGGGCGGCAAGATCCGAGGCATGGAGGTGGTGGCAGCCCCATGCGAGAGGGCGAGTCACGGGTCGAGATGGAGGCAGGGCGACGAGGCTTGGGGCGTGGCGGTGGTGGTCGGAGAGTAGGCGGAGCGGTGGTGGTCAGGACGGATGCGGCGGTGGCTAGGGCAGCGGGGGCGAGGGTGTAGAGGTGATGGCTGCCCCATGCGGGAGGGAGTCACGAGCCAGAGTGGCGGCAGAGTGGCGGGGACTGAGGCGTGGCGGTGGTGGCCAGTGTGTGGGCAGGGCGGCGGTGGTCGGGGCAACATCCAGGAAGAATGACCATGTGTGAAACACAGATTTCTCACGAGAGACGAAGAGAAGAGATAAAAAAATTGATGACAGTCTGAAGATAGCGTGACACAAAAATAACAGATAGAAAAAGTGACAAAAAAATAACAGATAGAAAAGATCACACAAAAAAGTGAGATAGACGATGTCTACAAATGTTTATTTTAAAAGATATATGATATTCAAATATGTTTTGTTCAAATTAAATGGAGAAAGTTTTCCTGAAGTGATTGATTTAACTGTAATATACTACTTTCATGTTTTTAAAATATTCAGACCATTGACTTTTAACATTATCTTTCACCATTATTGTTGTGTTTTAAACACTAATAATGATAACACAAATTATAATAAATTATATGATACTTATTATATTTTTTGAATAAGGAGAATTATCAAAGATAGAAGTTAGAAGATAAACAATGTCAATATTTTAAAATTGGAAAGAGTATTATCCAGAGGGAGCCAAACATGAAACAAGGGGGTGCGAGGAGCTAGCAAAGCTTTTCACAGCCAAAAATATTAAAACCGATTAAGGGCCTGCATTACCACGCTTAGATTTCCTTTGCATCGTATGAATTTTCGATGAATCACATAGTAATTTTATAGAACAGAATTTCTTTTATAGATTTCAAAGGATGCCTTAAAGTTGACGAAGGTTAAACATTTGGATGGATATGAGGTCGCAACCATGGTTAACAAAACTGTTAAAACAGGTCCAATTTTTATGGTTTTCGATGAAACTAGTCCGCTATGTTTTCATTGAATGATCGGTTCTCAGTTTAAAAGTTTCAAAATTTAAAATTTAAAAATAAAAATTCCAAAAACAAATCAAACCGGTTTGATCTCAAAACTGAAAAACTAGTCAGTAAACTGGAAAAATCAAGCGGTGTTTGCTTCATTTTTTTTTTTTTTTGCATTTGTAGCTGTTTTCATGATTTAATGTAGTAGTTTTCATAGCTTTTCTGTCAAACAGGTCTCGAGTGCCATAAGGCAGCATGAATGCCATGGACGAGCAGGTATCGACGTCTGGCATTCGGATAACTAGGTGTGTAACTGTTTTGAACTTTGAAGTGTAGAAAAACCGCTCTGAGCTGAAAAAGCTAAAAATTATTTAGTTTCAAGCAGCTGTAAGCTATGAGAAAGCTAGAAAAACTATTTATATGCAAATTAATCTTAACACACTATATTACTCACTAATTACATGTGAATCACCATTTTAGGAGGAGAATTTTAGAAAGATGAAAAGCATATTGTATTATTCAGTGGTTCACATGTGAATTATTATTTTAAAAAGAGAAGCCTATTTTTTTAAGCTTTACATGCAACTGTATCTCTACTTTTAAAAAGCACATTTTTTTAGTAATTCTAAAAATGGACCTATTTTTAGAATTTTGCAAGAACAGACCTGCTTTTTGGAACCCTAAACTCCATTTGCCCTAGTTTTGTAACACTGTTAAGTGCAGTCTTATTAAGAAATTAAAAAGAATAATAAATCAATTGATA